>PVKM010008557.1:0-27101 GCA_004027735.1 Carollia perspicillata
GTTAAATGAGTTAATGCAAGTTACATGCTCTCAGGAGGCTCGGCATGTTCTAAGCTTTTCATAACATTGGTATTTGTTTGATTCCTACTGCTATATAGATCTGTATAGTCTACTGATCTTGGTCTTTTTCAAGTTGAATCTTCATACCAGATCTTTTTGTGGATTATAGTTCCATCAAGAGGAAGAAATTTGTGCATATAATAAAGATCCTTCAAACTTGTTATTGCTTACTTAGTTTGTACTCCGAGGTATTTTCTTTGAGGAAGGTTACCTTTGTGAAAAGTATACAATAATGCACTTGCTCTCTTCTTATGTGGTATATATATTTAATTTTCCATTACACAAAGACACAAGATGAATAAACCAACAGAAAAAGTTGCTTATGTGGAACATAGAATCCCCCTAAACCTTTTCCAATCTTTAAGGTGCTAATTAAAAATTAAGAGTCATACTGAGAAGATTTCCAGTTAAAAGTGAATTTGTCTTCTCTACATTGTGTGAAGTTACAATGTTGGTAACTTCATACAATGTAG
Source organism: Carollia perspicillata (assembly GCA_004027735.1). Classification (NCBI taxonomy): domain Eukaryota; kingdom Metazoa; phylum Chordata; class Mammalia; order Chiroptera; family Phyllostomidae; genus Carollia; species Carollia perspicillata. Next base: position 534 of record PVKM010008557.1, read on the forward strand.
AGAATGTTGGTGGTACAAGACCTAGGGGCACCCATGAATAGAAAGGGCTCCTCCCATGATGCCCACTCCACTCAGAACAGCAGGGGTGCAGTAGCAGAAATCAGTTTCTCTCTTACCAGTCACTGTGTCGTCATGTGGATGAAAGATCCTTGGCAAAGCCATTACACAATTAGCCAGTGGCTGGCACGTGGTAAGTACTATGTAATTGTTACATAAGCTGTATGTTTTCTTCATGAAAAAACAATAGTATAGTTCCAGATTTACTGACAGTATGTTTCATTGTAATAGTGGTAAAAGTAGACATTAGAACTTATTGTGGAATAACCTACCCTCCCCATACCACCACCACAATATATTACCAGTGTTTTCAGTTAAATATTAAGTGCCCATTAATCACAGGCTATTTATTTTTATAGGATTTCCAGGATGGAAATTTTCCACACTTCTCAAAAAAGCCCCACTACTAAGTCAACAGATGAGTTTAGAAAGGTCCAGGAAATGGATTTTTATCTGTCTAGAATACACAAAGAACTATCAGCCAGGAAAGTATATACATGAAATCTGGTATACTGACCTGTTTCAACCACTATTTATTCATGAATCCCTACAGCCTGCCTCAAGGGCTGCCCTTAGTAGGCATCAATAAATGATAGTCCACCGGATGAATAGTCTTTCTCAATCTAGCAAAGATGTGAATAAATTCTAAAACTAAAAGCATATTAGAATTTCATACTGTGTGGGTTTATTGATTTTGGAGAGAGAAAGAGACAGGCAGATAGACAGCCTTGGCATATCAGGATGATGCGCCGACCAACTGAGCTATCCAGCCAGGGCCATATTGTGTTTTGAAGAACATTTTTAGTTGTGAAAGTTTTGCACTCTGCTTGCAGATGTGAAATGTGAATACATAAGTCTGCTTGTTTTGCTGGTGAAACAAGTCACTTTAAGCTGGTCAGCCAGGGCAGCCTTAATTTGCCTTGACAGATTCTAAGTAGACCCTGCTTACATTTCAGCCATCGGACTTCAGCACTGCCCTCCCTCGCCCATCTACCACCCGCCACACATACACATCTTGCTTCCCTGTAGAAACAGTTGTTAATACATTTTCCCTGTGCTTTCATTTTGGGAGAAATGGGTTTCTTCCTTAAAATTCTGAGTTCAGTAACATGGAAAAATAGATATAGGAACCAGGTTGATGTCATAAATATCAGTAGTAAACCATCAGGTTTTTTATAAGCAATATTTAGGTTATCTTTTTATTATCCTTATTCTTCAGAGTTGACTGAGGTAGAAACTAGAGAAAAAGTACACAGACCCTATCACTAGATCCATTTTTCTCTAGCTTTATTAACAAATATTTACTGAGTGTGTCTAATGTGCTGCCATGTTCTAGATGCTAAGGATACAAAATGGACCGAGCCCTGGCTTCTTGGAGATTTGTTTTTTGGTAGGGGGTGGAAGATGTTTTGTTTTCATTGTAGGAAAATATAAATAACATAATATTTACGATGTGAGCCATTTTTAAGTGCACAATTTAGTGGCATCAGGTACATTCACACTGTTGTGCAACTTTGTAGAGTTTTTATTCTCATGGGTGTCCCAGTGTCCCATGTAGTTCATATTCTTAGATTACCTCTGTGCTTTTCATTGTCTATGCCTTTTTCCTGCTGGTTGCTGGCTGAACATAGCCAGGATATACTTTTATTTTAGCTTTAGTAATTCTATAGAAAAATTCTTGTTGAGGAGGGAAGACTGGATAGATTACCCCACAATGTAAGAATGATTATCGTTGCGCAATTATGGAAGGGTTTTCTCAAAATATTTTATTAAATTCTTAGGTGTCTTTTCCTGTTGACCTTTATTAACTCTAATTCAGTACTGCTGAACATCCTGAAACTGTGGTGTGGCCTTAACTTTAAAAAACGTGCCCTGGCTGGTGTGGCTCAGTGGATTGAGTGCCAGCTTGTGAACCAAAGGGTCGCCAGTTCGATTCTCAGTCAGGACACATGCCTGGGTTGTGGACCAAGTCCCCAGTAGGGGGCGCCTGAGAGGCAACCACACATTGATGTTTCCCTTTCTCCCTTTCTTGCTCTCTGTCTAAAAATAAAATAAATAAAATCTTAAAAAAATTTTTTTTCAGCCAAGATATACCAAGGTATACTGCTGATGTTAACTGTGAACACAATGCTTTGAGAACAGCTCCAGAGTCGGTAGGATGATTTCAAATGTCCTTTCTAGCCCAGGGAAATTTATTGAGAAAAAAGAGAAAGCATTGCCTCAAATTTTTTTCCAAAGAAATCAGATAATACAGTTATTATAAATGATTTTTGTTGTTCAATGTGTAACACTTCCCTGAACTTACATTCCTCCTGTTCTCTTTGAATCTTGAAAACTCTTATGTAACACGTTGAATTTTTATAGGACCTGATGATTAATGTTTTATTTTGTGGTAACATGGGTGCTTCTTATTGTTGAAACATTGCTTTTTTGAACATACCATTCACCAATTTGTTTGGTGCTGTTTATTTAGCCCAGTTTATTTGGTACCAATCCCAAAAGGAACATAACATCTTTCTTTGGCAAACTCTTGTATGATGTGTGTTCTACGATAAAATGGAGACCGCCTGCAATATTACCACATTAGGTGCCTATCACTTTCATAGGACTTACTGCACTGGATTCAATAAATCTTTTTTCTCTTTTGTTTTTTAGTCTCCATCTAAGTTCCTTGAAAGTGGTATCTATGATTTATTTATCCTAGCTCCTAAGAGTATGCCCAGTACATTGTAGATATGCACACATGTTGGTTGAACTGAATTATTGAACAAAATACATACTCTATAATTGCTGACTTGACTTTATCAAAGAACCACTGTATACATTTTATAAACATGAGTGGCCCCTGCTCTAATCTTACCCATTATTATAGCTGGGGTTTTTTTCTTGTTGTTTATAAAGTAAGATAGATACTTGAGGTCAAAGAAACAGGTACATTTGGGAAGGGTTACTTCCCAGTTGTACCATTGAATTATGTGTAGCGGTTCTTTTATTTTTCAACTGCCCTAATTGTTCATTCAAAGACAGCCATACTTTGAACATTCTTTTCTGTAGGGGCTTGTTAACGTTTTCAGATTATGGAGAAAATAATTTCCCCCATTTAATGTATAGTTAGAGGGTTTATATTTTAGGGTCTCTGGATGGATGGATTTATTCTTTATGGTGCAAAGAAGGCACATGCCCAGATGATTTTTAGTAGCGAGAGTTTGGGCAAGGATACAAGAGAGTGTGACGTGGTTCAGGATGGACGGCAGGTCTCATCAGTAGCCAGAACAACAGTTCACTACCATTCAGGATTCAGTCTCGACTACTTAGCACTGATGCCTCCCCAAAAAGAGGAATTTGAGGGGTTCTTGGTACTACTTCAGTTTGAGGTTCCTTCCTTGGGCATTATTTGTACCAAACCATTTTCAAAGCAGTTGATCTCTCTTTATGTTCCATCTGTATACCTGATTGCCTTTGGCTTGGTAACCCATCCTTGGTTCAGTCACTCGGGTTACTTTGGTGGGGTTGGTGTTCTCCATAGACATGGCAGGACCTAGCAAATTTGCGCAGGTGGACGTGAATTGGGCTTATTTTTCTGCAGAAGAGGGGGTGGAAATTTGGGAACAACTTACTCAGATAGTTCTGTATTCCAACTTTTACCCCCAGTGGAAACACTAAAAGTCCTACTGAACTGGAAAGAATTCATCAGGTATGTAATTCCGTATTCCATACTACCTTTTTTTACTTATTTTGGATAAAATCTTCTGTGAATGACATAAATATTCTATGGAAACTTCCTGCTAGGTTGTAGGCTGCTATTACATAAGAATCATTTGGCCTAACAAGTGATAGACAGACAGACATATAGACATTGATATTTATTTTTAACTAGAGATTTTATATAGGAAAGAATTTCCCTAACTGCTATGAAGGACTGGTTTGTACTTAACTGCCTGAACTCCTCAAAGATTTTATTGTGTTCGACTCATGTTTTTGAGATTGCATGTGAAAACTGTTGGTAATTTTCAACATCGTTGGATGTTGTCTCAAGGAATATAGAGTAGGAAAATCATGCAATATTATGTTCCCTTACTTAGGGAACAGATGTTTGTTTCAACTGCCTGTTCTGTTAGTCGCTGTTGTAAGCACAGGCATCTAGTGGAAAGTAAGACAGAAGAGCCCCTGCTCTATGAAGCGTATATCCAGGGGGAGAGATACAGACTACAAGGAGAGAAACAACTAAAGAAGATGACTTGGAATCGTGATTTTTAAGAAAATAAACAGGGTTTTATGTGTGTGTGTGTGTGTGTGTGTGTGTGTATGGATATATAGAGAGAGTCCTTCCCTAGTAATTCTCTACCACATGCATACATATTCATATTTATATCATTTGTATGTCTTGTGAGAAATGTCTGTTCACATCCTTTGCTCATTTATTAATTACCATATTTTGCCATGTATAAATGTGCAGCCACGTTTTTGGCTCAAACTTTCAGGGAAAAAAATCTTTTAAATTTTTTAATTCAATTTCTTATTTATATTTAGGAACAAAGCCAATTATATTCCAGAATATTATTTTGCATATGGATATCATTATTGCTTTCTAGAGTTACACTTTTAAAGCATAAGCATAAATAAAAGAATTAAAAACATTTATATAGATACAGAATTAGTACTACTCATGTATAATATGCATCCTTATTTTTCCCTCAAACATTTGGGCAAAAAGTGCATTATATGTGGCAAAATACAGGGTAGGTTGTTTGTCATTTTTAGCTTGTCATTTTGTTAGCTTTTCTGTGTCTTTATTAATTTCTTTTCTGATTACAAATACTTATGTATCGTTTTATGGAAATTACAGCAAAACATTTTTATATTTTTATTTTCTTATTGAGTCATTTTTATATTTTTTCCCATTACCATTTAGTTTCTGTATACACTCTTCCCCCCCCACCCGTCATCACACTGTTGCAGCAAAACATTTTTTTTAAAGATTTTATTTATTTAATTATTTTTAGAGAGGTGGGAAGGGAGGGAGAGAAGCATTGATATGCGAGAAATACATCCACCAGTTGCCTCTCTCACACCTCCCCGACTGGGGCTCTGGCCTGCAACCCAGGCATGTGCCCTAGCTGGGAATTGAACCAGCAACCTTACGGTTTGCAGGCCAGTGCTCTCAGTCCACTGAGCCACACTTGCCAGGTCAAGCATTTTTTTAGTCATTTTTCAAATTACTTTAACAAAGTATTTTTAGAGGTTTTTTTTTTAAAGTCTCAAGCGTGATTACATAGGTCAAGTTTCCTAAAATGAGAACTAAGAGTGGGTAGCCACTCTTACAAAACATTGTCATTATGGGTACATCTTATGACAGGAAACAACTAGTTGAAAAATGACAATTTTAATATATTACCTGACTGTTCAGTAAGAACTGGTTTGATGACTTTTTTTTGTTTTTACTTCACGGTGAATTTGATTCACTAGTTCTAGTACTTTCCCCCCAGTATGTGTGCTCTGTTGTATTTTGGGGAAGATACAAAGGGAAGAAAAATTGCATTGCTGTCAAGTGAACTCAGGCACGTTATTGAACCTTTCTGTGCCTCAGTTTCCTCTGTAAAATTGAGCTGATGGAATATAGCTATCTCACAGGACAAATGAGATACATGTAAAGCACATGGCACAAATTAAAGTTAAATGTGTTTCTCATCGTTCTCCATTCACAGTGACCCTGTGTTTGATCCCTTCTGTGAAGCTCTCTGCTACAGGGCTTTATACACAGGCCTGCCTTGTTTTATTGTGCTTCACCAAATTGCATTTCACTGCTGGTGCTTTTTTTTTTTTTTTAACAAATTGAAAGCAAGTCCTCCACCAGCAAAAAGATAATGAATTGTTCTATTGCAGTGTTCTGGAACCGAATCTGCAGTGTCTTCGAGGTCCACCTGTACTGTTCTCACTCCCTGAAGAGCTGTTCCCTACTATCCCTGCCTTTCCCATGTTAACTCCCATTTAGCCTTTAGATCTCCAAGCTAGCTCTGCTTCCTTGGGAGGCAGGGGGGGCAGTTCTTGACCTCTAGTTACAGGCCTTCAGAAGACCATATCTGTTTGGGTGGTGTTTTATGTAAGTCTCCCTCCCTTCCTGAGCAGAAGGTCAGCTCCTTGGGCAGTGCTGACTTCACCAACACCACATCCCAAGGACCTGGCACACATTCTTGGTGAAAAAATAAAAGATAAAAGAAAGCTCTGCGAAAAGGAAACCAGTTTTTGAGCTTGCTACTCCTGCTTACCTGCATGGTAAGTTGAGAGCCTGTTGGTCAAAATAAATCACCACTTGCACTCTGCCCAGCAAGGCTTTAACTGGACCCAGGGCCTTTCCCTGTACAATTAGGAAGAACAGGACTTAATGTTAATGGGAGAGTTGCCATAATTATATTTGTAGGCATCTCGTTTTATTTTATTTTTTATTTTTTAATATAGTTCATTGATTATGCTATTACAGCTGTCCCAATTTTTCTCCCTTTGCCCCTTTCTGCCTGGTATCCCCATTCCCTCCAGCTGTCACCCCCCCTTAGTTCACGTTCATGGGTTGTGCACGTAAGTTCTTGGGCTTCTCCGTTTCCTATACTGTTCTTAACATCGCCTTGTCTAGTTTGTACCTACTGATTATGCTACTTAATCTCTCTGCCTTTCTTCCATTTCCCCCCCTAATTCCTACCAGCTGATAACCCTCCAATCATCTCCATATCTATGATTCTGTTCACATTCTGGTTGTTTGCTTGGTTTGAGTTTTTTTAGATTTAGTTATTGATAGTTGTGAATTTGTTGCCATTTTAATGTTCATAGTTTTGATCTTTTTATAAATAAGTTCCTTTAACATTTCATGTAATAATGGTTTGGTGATGATGAACTCCTTTAGTTTTACCTTGTCCAGGAAGCACTTTACCTGCCCTTCCATTCTAAATGACAGCTTTGCTGGATAGAGCAGTCTTGGATGTAGGTCCTTGTGTTTCATGACTTGGAATACTTCTTTCCAGCCCCTTCTTGCCTGTAAGGTTTCTTTTGAGAAATCAGCTGACAGTCCTATGGGAACTCCTTTGTAGGTAACTCTGCTTTTCTCTTTCTGCTTTTAAGATTCTTTATCTAACTTTTGGCATTTTAATTATGATGTGTCTTCATGTGGTCCTCTTTGGGTCCAACTTGTTTGGGACTGTGTGCTTCCTGGACTTGTGTGTCTGTTACCTTCACCAAATTAGGGAAGTTTTCTTTCATTATTTTTTCAAATAAGTTTTCAATTTCTTGCTCTTCTATTCTCCTTCTGGCACCCCTATGATTTGGCTGTTGGTACATTTGGAGATGTCCCAGAGGCTCCTTATATTCTCCTCTTTTTAAAAAAATTCTTTTTTTCTTGTTGTTCTGGTTGAATGCTTATTTCTTCTTTTTGTTCTAAGTCGTTGGTTTGAATCCTGGCTTCCTCTCCTCCACTGTTGGTTCCCTGTAGATTTTTCTTTATTTCACTTTAATGTAACCTTCATTTCTTCCTGGGTCTTTTTTATTTTGTTGCCACATTCAGTGAATTCCTTGAGCATCCTGATCACCAGTGTTTTGAACTCTGCATCTAATAGCGTGGTTATCTCCATGTTGTTTAGTTCTTTTTCTGTGGTTTTGTTCTGTTCTTTCATTTGGGCCATGTATCTTTGTTTCCTCAATTTGGCAGCCTCCCTGTGTTTGTTTCTGTGTATTAGGTAGAGCTGCTCTGACTCCTTGTCTTAGTAGCGTGGACTGTTGTAAAAAAGGTACCCATAAATTGTGTGGGCGGAGCCCTAGGTAACCACCAGGGCAGGGCAACCTGTTTCACCACCTTGTGGCTCTGTGGGGAGGAGGGCTTGGAGAGTGGACTGTGATGCTGCTTGGCTTCTAAAGGTTTGCCTGGCACTCACTTGGTGCAACTGGTGCCTTCCAGCTATTGCCCTGAAGCTGAATCCCAGGGTGGATGGGTCTGTGTATGTTTTAAGTTTGTCCTGGCCCTTTAAGTGGAGTCTCCTGAAAGTCCAGCCGTTTCTTCTGCCTCTCCATCCCCCTCTTTTTGTTTTTTTACAGCTACAAGTTATGGAGATTTATCCTCCTAGCACTGGAACCCGGGGCTGGGTGGTCTGGTGTGAGGCTAGATTACTCGCTCCCATGATATCCATCCTGATTTTTATCCGCTGCATGTGAATGTTGGACCACCCATACTGCCACCTTGCTGCTCCACACCCCATCTTCACACCTCTGCACCCCTCCTCCTGGTCTGGATGAATGGGGCTTCTTTAAATCCTTGGTTGTCGGCCTTCCATACAGCTCGATTTTATGGCAGTTCCGGGTGGTGTTTGCTTTTGAGGTGTAGCTGTAATTTTTTCTGTGGTTGCACAAGGAGGCAAAGTATGTTTACCTACGCCTCCATCTTGACCAGAAGTTGCATCTTGTTTTATTGCACTTAGCTTTCTTGTACTTTGCAGGTGTTAGATTGATTGATTGATTGATTGATTGATTTTACAGATTGAAGGCAAGATGCCCCACCAGTGAAAAGATTATAACTCTCTTTGTTGTGGTGGTCTGAAACTGAACACTCGGTAGCTCTGCGACATGCCTGTACTGTGTCCCTGGGCAATTCTGTTTTCTTTTTCTCTGTTCAGATAAAGCCCCTGCAACCAGGCCCAGATGCCAGGAGGGGTGTGTGGAAGGGGATAGACAGGGCATTCAGGGTTCAGAGGACACAGAGGACCTTGCCTGGCTCACCGGCCTGTGCTGTGGTCACTCTCCCTGTTGAGGAGGCGATGCCTCAGATGTTTGGTCCACATGACATTTTGGCAAGGCAGGGACGTCTGTGCTCTGCACTGATGTAAAAGAGGTAATGAAGGTAGCCAGAGAAAGGTGTGTTGGGGATTGCTGCAGTCCTTCAGGGAGTTTGGGTTGATAGAAATGCAGTGGGAAGCCATTGCAGGATTTTAAACAAATCAGTCTAAGTGGGTGGTGGGCCAGGGTAGTAGCAGTGGAGATGAAGAGAGATTTTGCTGATGGATTGGATGTGGCTGTGTGTTTGAATTTGAGCTCAAATCAAATGTTTTATTGTCCCAGTCAAAATCAGACTCCTTGTCTGGGGGATTACTATAGGGGTGGGGAGAAGTTAAGAATGAGAACAGCTGGGAGCTCCCAGCAGGCTGGAAGGGGAGAGCAGGTTGGTCCGTGTCTGAAGCAGGAAGGCCTCATGAAGAAAGACAACAAAGTAAGGACAAAGAATTGGGGGTTAGGTAAAGGAGAAAGGGAAAAGAATCCCTCTTTATATGCTTTTTTGTCTTTGAGAAGGATTGGGGGAGGGACATTGACAATGCTGAAACTAGTGCTTTTCACTTCCTTCCCAATCCCGTGATTAAAGAGGTTTCTGGCAGGATAAATCTCAGAAACTATCATCTCGTAGTTATTCCATTTTAATTAAAAAAATTATAAAACCTTGAACTGCAAGAAACCTTGTAGCAATGTTTCTCAAATTTAGTAGCACCTTAGAATTATCTGGAATGTTAAAAATGCTGGTGTTGATTCCACTTAAGACCAGTTAAATCTGGGGTGGGAAGTAGCATGAAAACATGCCCAAGTGGTTCTGATATACAAGGGGTGGGACCCAAAAAACCAGAATTATCTTCTGGAGGGCAGGCACCTTGTGGTACAGGCTCCCCCACTGGTGAGGGTTCTTGGAACCCATCTGTATGAGTGTTCCAGCTGGTGTTGTGAGAGGTTGCATTCAGCTTCAGTGAATTTTTTTGAAGACTCTTTTCAATGTGTTGACCCATTTGATGATGGCTGATTTAAAGCATACCTGCCAACATTGTGATGAATGTTCAGTTTTTGACCGAAAATGGCATGGCCCCCCGTCCCACCTTCTCTATTCACCTCATCTGGCCCCAAGCAACATTTTTTGTTTCCCCAAGTGAAAGAAAGTCCTCAAAGGGAAACATTTTGCCAGTGTGGAAAAGGTGAAACAAAAAATGGCAGAAGCCCTAAAAGGCCTAAAAATCAGTGAGCTCAAAAACTGTTTTGAGCAGTGGAAAAAATATCTTAATAGGTGTATTGCATGAAATAGAGAGTACTTCGAAGGTGACTGAAATTTAAACATGTAAGAAAAAGCACACACTTTTCTATAAATTAATTCCATTTTTTCCCTGTCGCCCTTTGTATCACTAAGGTTGGGAATCACTGACTTCGAGAATGGCTGAAGGAGGCTGCTCTCCCTCAGTAGCCTCTGGCGAGTGTGTGGAAAACATGGATGCTTTTGCAATAACAGTTCGTTTATTTTGTCTTTATTTTTGGTAAGAATTATAAAATCTTAACTGGTGGGGATATGCAGAACATAGTGATTCTGCTTATCTTGGGATATCCCCCCTGACCCCGCCCAAAACAAAATACCGCAGTGATCCAGAGAACAGGGGTGTTGTTGTTGTTGTTTCAGGAGATTCAGTCAGAATAAGGAAAGATATGGGACACAGCAATAGTAGTTACTTTAGTAGTGCCACGTTTTTGTTACTGTGATTAGCATTGTTTAAATACGATAGAAAGCCCGTTTCATTGGCTGACAAGGAGAATGGGGACTAACCCTCCAAAATGTACAGTTTCCTTGAGAAGTTTCAGACACAAGAATAATAATTATTTACATGAAAAGCTATAGAGAATAGTTGAGAATTCCATTTATAAGACTTTTTATTCTACTTATACGAGACTTTATTACACTTTACGCAACCTAATTTATGTATGAACAATTGTTCTTGGATTATTTGTGAAATTTTCTACAACATTAAAGCTGACTTTCATTCCAGGTTAACTCATTCCATTAAGTCTTTAACATGACAGTGTGACAAAAAAAAAAGACAAAACAAACAGCAGTAACTTTACAAATAATGGAATGAGAGTCACTTATGCCTTTCCCTAGAGTAAGTTGGATGAAAACTTGGCTTTAAGGAATACTTAGGTAGCTTTTATCATAAAGATGTGCATATTGACATTGTGTATTTCACATGTACATGAGGGCAATTTTTTAAAGATAATAATACAATGACACCTAAAGTTAGTATTTTATAGTTTCATTGAGGTATAATTTACATACAGCACTGTGTAAATTTAGAGTGTACAGCGTAGTGATTTGACTTAACATGTATCATGAAATGATTGCCAAATTGAGTTCAGTTACATCCATCATTTCATATAGATACAAAAACATACAAAGAAAAACAAAATAGTGAATAAAATATTTTTACTTGTGAACAAGCACTTTTAGGATTTATTTACTTTCTTCACTTTCATATATACCATACAACAGTGTTAACTATAGTCATCATATTATGTTATATTCCTAGTACTTAGTTTATCTTATAACTAGAAGCTTGTACCTTTTGACCACCTTTTATGAGTTTTATGGTTTCTGGTCTTAAATTTAAGTCTTTGGTTCATTTTGAGTTAAATTTTGTGAATGCTGTAAGATAGGTGTCTAGTTTCATTCTTTTGCAAGTGAATATCCAATTTCCCAGCACCATTTATTGAAGAGACTATCTTTTCTCCATTGTGTATTCTTGGCCTTCTTGTCAATACCAGGTGACTGTATATGCATAGATTTATTTCTGGGCTCTCTATTCTGTTCCATTGGTCTATGTGTCTGTTTTTATGCCAATATCATACTGTTTTGGTTACTGTAGCTTTGTAATGCAAATCATATCTTATCATTACCAGTGGGTTTCATATTACCTTCTTGTGTTTTTATGATGTCGATTAGCATTTTTTACCTTTAAGTTGATTAATTTCCTTTAGCTCTTTTTGTAAGGCAGGTCCAGTGGTGACGAACTCTTTCAGTCTTTTCCAGGAAAGCCTGTCTCTCTAAAGAACCAGCTGTGCCAGGTGTAGAAGTCATAGTTGGCAGCTGTTTCCCCCCCCCTTCAATGTCTTGAGTATATGATACCGTCGTCGCCTGGCTTAACATTTCTGTTGAGAAATCCTCTGATAGTCTCAAGGGGGTGGGGAGGTTTTCCCTTGTATGTCATTTCTCTCTTTCTTACTGCTTTCGAAAGTCTTTCTTTGAGAGCATGGTAATGGATTTATGGTGGGCCCTTCCCTGTGGGCCTCTCATAGTGTACCCATGCCAGAGTAAATTGCAGCCTCGAACCATTGCCCAGCCTCCTCATCTGTGGGCTGTGAGCACTGAAGGGGGTTGTACAGTGTGAAAAAAAAAAGTCTTTCTTTGACTTTTGACAATTAAATTACACAGTCATAAGCCACGTAGCAACATTTCAGTCAACGACATACTACATATACGATGGTGGTCCCATAAGATGATAATGGAGCCGAAAAATTCCTATTGTTTGGTGATGTCATAGCCATCATGACATCATAGCACAACATATTGCTCATGTGTTTGTGGTGATGCTGCTGTAAACAAATCCACTGCAGTGCTGGCTGTATAAAATATACTCCTTCCAATTATGTGCAGTACGTAGTACTTGATAGTGACAATAAACAACTGTTACTAGTGTATTTACCGTAGTATACTTACTGCTATTTGAGAGTGTACTCTTTCTACTTACAAAGAAGTTTGCTGTAAAACATGTGCTCTGTTATGCTGGCAGCAGCCTCATATATCTCATGTTTACTGAGTCTCGCGGTCACATAATTTTCTCTGGTGTTTGATTTACTCTCATGTTTTGTAACAGTAGCATGTTGTAGCCTAGGAACAGTAAGCTCTACCTTATGGTGTAGGTGCGTAGTGGGCTATAGCATCGAGGTTTGTGTAGTGCACCTAGGATGTTACACAACAATGAAATGGCCTAATGACACATTTCTTAGATGCATCCCCATCATTAAACAGTGCTTAACTGGGACGTGTCTCAGTGTAACCCCATTGGAGTTCAGACTAAATATTTGGGGTCTTCTGGGCCTTGTGAAACCACATGTCCATTTCCACCCCCAGGACTGGGACATTTGCAGCCATTATTTATTGCTTTAAATAGGTGTTTTTTTTATCTGATCCTCTCTTTTTCTGGAATTCCTATAATGTGGATATTGTTTCTTTTGATTGTGACCCATGAATCCTGTAGGCTTTCTTCACTCTTTCATTTTTTCTTGTTGCTCCTCTAACTGGGTAATTTCAGATGTTCTGTCTTCTAGGTTACTAATTTTTTTGCATTGTCATTTGCTTTTGAAGTTATATATTGCATTCTTCACTATAGTCCCTGTGTTTTTCAGCTGTAGGGTTTGTGTTTGTTTTGTTTTTGATGGTTTCAATTTCTTTGTTGAACTTTTTTGTTCATGACTGTTTTCCTGATTGTGTTGTCTCTGTGTGTGTTCTTGTTCATTAAATTTTTGGAGGATTGTTCTGAATTATTTGAGACTTCATAGATCTCCCTTTTTTTAGAATCATTTATTAGCACTTCATTACAGTTTTTTGGTGGTGTCATCATTACTAGTTTTTTGGTGATCCGTGATTATTTCTGTTGGTATCTACATTTGAATAAGCAGTCTCCTCTTCCAGACTTCACAGATTCACTTCATTGGAGATAGTTCTTCGTCAATCAGCTCAGTTTGGGTTTCTAGACTTGTTTGCTGGTCACACCTTTGGGCACATGGGGCTTGCTCTCAGTGTCTGTTTTGGGTGAGGTCACTGTCTGGGCTTTGAGGTCAATGGACAGGTGGGGTGCTGCTGGCTGAGAACAGCTGGTTGGTACTGCTGGCTTGGTTCACTGCCCAGGGGAGGCTGTAGGATGGGCTCCATGGTAGTTTGGGTTCTCTCGTCAGGGCTTCTTAGTGGTCAGGACTGGGAACTATACGTAGCAGTAGGTGGGGCTATGAATTAGCTTCTCTGCCCTAATGGGGCAGCAGGATAAGCCCTGGAGCCCCCACAGCTTGTTGTTTGGGGACCCAAATCAGGCAAGACTGTTCCCCAAAGTCCCTGACCAGAACGGGCCACTGGTTTTGCTCCACAGACAGTGAAAGCCACCAACTGTGCTCTCTGTTCAAGTGTCACTGAAGGCCTGGCTGTCGGGTGGCTACACAGCTTTGCATATGCTCAGCTTAGGTTCCCTGGTTGGGTGGGCTGAGGGTCTATGGGCAGGACCATGAATTAGTTTCCCTGTAAGTCAGAGTGGGAGAACCAACTCCAAGGCAAGTAAGACTCTAGCCAACTAGTGCCCCAACCTCACTGGCCAGTTAGGACCACTGGCTTTGCTCTGCAGACTATCAGCTCTGCCTTTGGCCTCTGCTTAAGCATTGCTGGCTGTGCAGCTCATAGGTGTTCTTGCCCTTCTTTGTGGTCAGGCAGGGTTGGAAGTTTCACTCAGCAGTGGGAAGGGGTATGACTCAGCTCCTCTGCCTGTGGCAAGGCAGATCAGGCTCCAGGACTGGTAAATCCTTCATTTTAAGACCTGAATCAAGGAGACATGCACCCTGTTCAGTTCCCTAGTCAGGCTGTACCACACTGACTTGGTTCTGCAAATGAGCAAAGCTGCTGGTTTGCATTACTACTTGGACACTGCATGTAGGAACTCTGTCTGCCAAGATCCAAGGGCTAGTTGTTGCAAGCCCCACCCCCTTCCCCATCCAATCAGATTTCCAGTGGTTGAGCTCCACAGATTCCTGGGAAATCCCCATGGGGTGAGACAGAAGTAGGGCTCCCAGGATGCAACCCACAATACTGGGGGAGCTGAATGTCCACCCTGGGCTCTCTTTTCCTGTTGAATGAACTGTAGGTACATGGGAGACCTCTCAGCCTGGCTCTGTGCCATTCTGGGGGTGGGGCATGCAGCCAGCACGTAGCCTACGACTCTTCTAATGTGGTCTGTCTTGGCTCTGTGGTGCAAGAAGTACTTCAGACAGACAGACAGACAGACAGCACACACGCACACCACCCACACCATCCCCACTGCACCCCCATGTTCTAGGATTCTTTCAGTGATGTCTTGTCCATGAATACTTGTTAGTTGATCTTATGGGGAACAAAGTCAGGAATGCCCTATGTCACCATCTTGGTGACATCAGTCCCAGTAATCTCTTAATGTATGCAAATACACGATCACTGCTTTTTGAATTATTTGTCATCAACATATACAGGCATACCTTGGAGATATTGTGGGTTCAGTTCCAGACCCCTACGAAAGAGTGAGTCATGAATTTTTTGTTTTCCAAGTGCATATAAAAGTCTTTATACTATGCCGTGGTCTATTAAGTATGTAATAGCATTGTCTAAAAAAAACCACATTTCTTAATTTAAAAATAATTTATTGTTTAAAAAAGGCTAACCATCATCTGAGCCTTCAGGGAATCATAACGCTTTTGCAGGTAGAGGGTCCCGCCTCGATGTTGATGGCTGCTGACTGATAGGTTGGCTATGGTGAAGGCTGGGGAGGCTGTGGCAATTTCTTAAAATAAGACAGTAATGAAACTTGCCACACTGGTTCACACTTCCTTTCACAAACAACTTCACTGTAGTATGAGATGCCGCTTGATACCATTTTACCTACGGTAGAACTGTTTTCAAAGTTGGGAGTCAGTCCTCTCACACCCTGCCACTGCCTTGTCAACTAAATGTACATAATCTAAATCCTTTGTCATTTCAACAGTCTTCACAGCTTCTTCACCAGGAGTACATTTCCTCTGAAGAAACCACTTTCTCTGTCCATCCATAGAAGTGTTAACCAAAGACTAGGTTTAGCCATAATGAAGAGCAAAAGCATGTAACTGAGCAAAAAGAATTGCAGCCAGGAGGCACAGATTTAGGTAGCAACCCAAACTGAACTCCAAAGAGAACAAAGACAGGGTTTTTAAAGGCAAAACCCACCCATTTGTAACAAAGGCACCTTTCCTGTTGGCTGTCTAACATGGTGTGATGACTAGTTGAAAAGGATAGGGGAGGTCCATGTGGTGAGATTCTGAGGTAAGCTACTTCCAAGACGCGCCGCTTGGACAGTGATTCGCAACCTTTTTTATCTCGTGGCACACAAACCAATTACTAAAATTCTGTGCACACCAAACAATATGTTTTTTACTATTGCTACAAAAAAATAAGTGTAATTTTGATTCATTCACACCAGATAGCTATTGTGTTGGCTGTTGTCGTTTTTTTTATTTGACAAAAGGGAAAAGTGGTCAACGCCCATGACTAAATAGTCAGATATCGTATGTTTTAAAAATTCTTGTGGCACACTGGTTGAAAATCACTGCTCTGTGGTAAGCAGGCATGTCCAAGAATTCAAACCTCATTTAGATGCTCTATGCAAATGAAAGATACAGACTGGTGAGCTGCATTGGCTCCTTTCAGGACAGAGTTCAGATAGTCTCGTTGCCATGGTGAAGTGTAAGTGAAGTTCAGGATGTGTTCTCACAAATTCACAGGTAGGGTGAGCATAAGGCAACCTCTTCATGACCTCCCGGCTCCGTTTCAGTTCCCATGAGATGAGTGACTGTCGTGACAGTTTCCATTCACGGTCTGCTTAATAACGTCTAGAATGGTGAACCCCTTCAGAAGGTTTCTGATTTGCTTTGCCCAGATGCATCAGAGCAATCACTCTCTATGGCAGCTATAGTCTTAGGTAGTGTATTTCTTAAATAATAAAACCCGAAAGTCAAAATTACCTCTTGATCCATGGGCTACAACATGGATGTTGTGTTAGCAGACATGAAAACAACGTTAATCTCATTGTACAGCTCCATCAGAGCTCTCCGGTGGCCCTGCGCTTTGTCAGTGAACAGTAATATTTTGAAAGGAATTTTTTTTCTGAGCAGTAGGTTTCAACAGCGGGCTTAACATTTTCAGTAAGCCATGCTGTAAACAGATGTGCTGTTCTTCAGGCTTCGTTGTTCCATTTATAGAGCGCAGACAAGAGTAGAGAGAGCGAGCCTGTCCTTGGAAGCTTTGAAGCCAGACATTGATTTCTCCTGTCTTGCTGTGAAAGCCCTATGTATATGGCGTCTTCCAGTGTGAGGCTGTCTCATCCACACTGAATATGTATTGTTTAATGTGGCCACTTTCACTAATAGATCTTCTGGGTAACTTGCTGCAGCTCCTACGTCAGCACTTGTCGCTTCACCCTGCACTTTTGGAGAAGGCTTCTTTTCTTGAACCTCATGAACCAGCTTCCAGCTTCAGACTTTTTCTCTGCAGCTTCCTCTCCTCCCTCAGCCTTCATAGACCTGAAGAGAGCAGAGTTAGGGTGTTGCTCTGGATTAGGCTTTGACTGAAGGGAATGTTGTGGCTGGTTTGATCTTCTGTACAACCCACTAAAATTTGGTCCAGACCAACAATAAGGTTGTTTCACTTTCTCTTCACTTGTGTGTTCACTGGAATAGCACTGTAATTTCCTTCGCATTTACAACTTGGCTGACGGCAAGTTCGGTGCAAGAGGCCTAGTTTTGGGCTTTTCTCCGCTTTGACATGCCTTCTTCACTAAGCTTAATCATATCTAGCTTTTGGTTTAAAGTGACATCCCTACTACAGTGGTATATACAATAACTGATGTGCTGTATTTTTAGGACTATAAGGCACACCGAACTATAAGACACGCCTAGGTTTTAGAGGGGTGAAATGAGAAAAAAATTTGAAGCAAAAAATGTAAAATATTTAATAACATCAATAACATAGACCGCCGCCGCCCCCCACAGTGAGCCAGGTAAGCTACATTCAGACTATCAGATGCACCCCACTTTCCTCCCAAATGGGGGGTGCGTCTTATCGTCCGAAAAACCCAGTATATGCCCAGACCCAAAACTTCATCCATAACAGGCTGTTCAGTAAGTAAACAGTTTTGTGTCTGGACACATATATCAGTTGGTTATTTTGATGTCCCATAGTAGTCAAGATGTCATCAAATCAAATAGAAGTCTTCTAATTGTGAAAGTATTAGGCAGTCATGGATTTTGATCAGCAAGTGGGGAATAAAACAGCCTTTTTAAACATAAGGCACATGCTTCTTCATTCTTTATCTTCATATTCTAGTAAGTAAATTTGTTTTCACTGTTAAACAACAGCAACAAAAGGGATACCAGAGATCCTTGTGTACCTTATTTGATTGTAAACTTTCTGGGTTTTTCTATTATGAAGTTAAAGACAATTTTTATAACTTCCTGGAGATAGCTAAAACTCAAATAGCACCCTCATTACAGAGAGATGAATTATTGTAAAGAAACTGATCCTAGGTAATTTTGCACTCAAGATAAGGGTTTTATTTAGAAATTTTTTGTTTTATTTTTACAAATATCTTATTATACATGCTTTGTCAATGGACTAATTAGTTGCAAAGCAGTTGACCTCAGGCAAGGTAAGTTTCTATGGAAATCCAGGGCTTAGAGATAATTCTCCTTGACTTTTATACTAGTTAGATAAAGGTAACTAAAAGTATTTCTGTAGATCAGTGGAAATTGATTATATACAATAAATAGTAGAACCTTATTTTACTTGGGAAAAAAGCATAATCATTAATAAGCATTGAAATATGAATAGGGAAAGAATGGAAAATAAAACACATCTGATTCCAATCACAGGGTTTTGTGAAGACTGATTGAAGTAAACTGTAGAGTGTTGCAATGCTTAATAAGTTCTTTTTGGCCATTATAGCTTCAATCTTTATAGTCTTTTAAAATTGTAGAGGTTAATAATGCATGCACTTAATCTGTTTGGACTAATTTCTGTTCCCATTAGCCTTATTAGCCCTCCTTTCTCTTATACAGTTAGAGGAAAAGAGGCACTTAAAATCCATGCCTTAGTTTCCTTCTAGTACTACTTTATAGCGTTGCATAAGGATGAAATAGGTACATGTATGTAAAACACTTAGAACAGTGTCTGGCACATAGTAAGTGCCGTGTACATGTTAACTGTTACTGTTAATGGTGATCCAAATATAGTGGGGAAGTCAGAGTTACAATAGATTACTGTAGTTATTTAGATTCAGAGCCACAAATATCCTGCTGATCTTCCTATAGGAGTTGAGTGATAATTCTGCTATGTAAGCCTCTGATACTCCTTTGTTGTATTCACTCAACGGATGTTCATTTTGAACCCGGTATGTTTTGGGAGTATGCCAGGTACTATGGGAGCTACAGAGAATTAACTGCACATAGATACTGCCCTTCGGACGCTTATGATTTAATGGAAAAGAATAAAAATAGCTGTAATAAAAGATCAATATGCTAAGTGTAGTAATAAATGTGCAAAAAACAAATGAGCACTCAAGAAGGAGAGATCACTTTTCAGTTGGGAAAATCTGAGAGGAAATAGCATGAACCAGGTCTGAGTTGTTGTGACATTCAGAGGTGGAATGAAGTAAGCCATTGGCAGACACAGCATGAGGGAAGGTGTGGAGGAAGGAAGTGGTGTGTGCTGTAAAAAAGGCCCAGGCATCTTTATTTGCAAGTTTGCCCTACTGTAGAATGATGGCGGGGGTGGGGGTGGTGGTCGTGGTGGTGGTGGTCGTGATGGTAATGATAATGATGGTAACCCTTGTTGAACATAATGCTGTTGCCAAACATTACTCAGGTATTTCACCCTTGGTTTTTAATTCCACAAAATAACCCAATGAGTTAATTATTGTTTTCCGTATTTTAGAGATAAGGAAAAGTCATACACACAGAAAGTGACTTTGTAGCCATTTAAGCACAGGAGTGGGTTGACCCTGCCTTTCTTTCTGATACACTTGGCTGCCTTTTCAGAAACACAAGTGATTGCACTCAAGTGAGGTAATTAGACACATATGCTATTATCTGGAGACTAGAAACTGATACAAATTAGAATTTTTTGCATTCTCACTACTACATTTTCACCAAAGAATTCCTGCCGCCTCCAGCATCTCCCAGAAACCCCTGGTAAGAACAACTGTTTGTCTTGAGCTAAGACTGTTTCTGAAAAGGTTGCTTCTGAGCCTAGAGTTGTGCACAGTTGATTGGCGAGGAGGAATGCTCATTCTGGCCGTAGTGAGCCAGTGTAGAGAGCACCCACAGCTGTAATCTTGACCCTCTCTCTTTTCAGTGTCAGATAAGTGGTATTGTCTATATAATCAAGTTTGAACTTCTAGCATGAAATTCAGGGTGCTTTGTGCCTTGACTCCACTCGCTCCCTGGGTTTGCTTCCAAATCAGTAAAATGGCAGTGAAAATGCTTCTGTATGTTTCAAGGTTTACTGTGGGATAAAACAAAATTCTGTATGTGGCATACTTTATAAACTATTTACTGCTATATAAATACTGTTTTTATGATTATAGTCTTGTGAGATACATCCTCAGAGGCTTCTAGACAAATAAGGGTCTTTGTTTCTACACTTGAGTAGTTTCAGATGGCTTATTTTATCTTCTGTCTCCTTTTTGTAACAAACTCAACCGTCATGTCTTTGTATTGGCATTATGCCTCCCCTCCCTCTATTAGCCCACTTCTCTCACAATTTGCCACTTTTAATCAGCAGTCAGTTAGAAAACCACACAACAGAACTTGTTAGCAATGTGTCTAAAATTAAGGTAATTTTGCTCTTCTCTTTTCCAAAGGGGGAGAGTTTTTATTTTTTCAATCTTTATAGTCTTTTAAAATTGTAGAGGTTAATAATGCATGCACTTAATCTTTTAAGCAATGCAAAAGCATACAGAGTAAGAATCTGGTCCCTCCCTCCCTTTCCCTTCCCAGTAAACTCCCTAGATTAATCACTGTTTGCTGGTATGAATATACAAAATAGGCATGTACATAACATTCTGCAAGTTGATTTTTGACTAAGCAATGAAATACTGATCTTTTTGTATTATTATATTACTGGTTATTGCTACATAACAGAACCCCAGAACTTATGGTTTATTATGTTTATTATTTCACGGTTCCTCTGGGCTAGGAGTTAAGTAGTGATTTAGCTACATGCTTGGCTGGGGTCAGATTTGAGGTTGCAGTCACAAAGGACTCACCTGTGAGGTGAACTAAGTCATAGGCTGGCTGTCAGCAGGCCTCACTTCCTCTCCTGCTATAGGATCGGGCTGCTTGAGTATCTTCACAATGTGGTGGGAGGCTTCCCCAAGAGTGAGCAATCCTGGAGATTCCTAGGTCCTAGAGAGAGCCAGATGGAAGCTATTTCTCTCTTTTTTGGACCTAGCCTCACAAGTCACCTAGCATAATTTCCATCATTTTCTTTGTTAAAAGCAAGACTCTTAAGTTAGGTCCACATACAAGGGACGTGGAATTAGGCTTCACCTTTTGAAGGGAGGCGTATCAAAGAGTCTGTGGGCATATTTTAAAACCACCACAGTATGTATAGCTCTGGCTGGTGGATTTTGATGTTTGGGCTATGTTTTATAATATGAATGTCCCATAATTTCCTTAACCGTGTCCCAGTTCATGGATATTGTTACTCTTCTAAACACACAAGTGAACACACAAGTGTACTTGTACAGGCTGGAGCTAGGATTTCGCTAGATTCCTAGAGGTGGGATTGTTGGGTCAGTAGTTGTTAGGGCTTGAGCGAGGGCTCAGGGGATAGATCTCTTACAACTGAAGAGCCTGATTTCGTACACAAACGCATTTTGCCTTTCAGCCGTGTTCTGGGTAGATTATTCAGAAGGGTGTTTGAGTTAGTCATGTCATCAGTCCCATAGAAACAGAAAACATCTCAAAGCATAATTCTCAGTATAAAAAATTTAAATACTTATACTATGAGGAACGAATGAACCAGAGGAGTTGATGTTAACACGAACGAAATTAATTAACATTATGTTGAGTACAAAAAAGCAAGGACAGAAGATTACATTTAATGCCATGCTAGTTATATAAAATTTAAACGTGAAAAACAGTATATATTGCTTAGAAATAGTGTGAAGTAAAAAGATAAAGAAATGTAGAATAGACTCAGGGATAGTGGTTCCTCTGACAGAACTGCAGTTGAGGAGGGGCACACCTTTCGGGGATTTCTTAACTGGCAAAGTTTTATTTAAGTATATACATTTGCTTATTGAAGGTGCTTTCAGTGCAGTGAAGTCAATGATAAAACTAGCACCTAAAGTAGATACAGCAGGCTCTGGACTTCAGGTGGATTTTCATCAGGAACAATGAGGAAAGCCGTGAAAAGTTCAGCGGGCCCAGAGGAGATGGCCCGTGTTAAGTAAGGTCTGCTCACCAGCTCATCTGACAGCGAATGATTTAGGGAATTTACTTAAGCTTCTGAGTCACAGTTTTCTTATCTCTGTGTCGCAGGGAGCAAACCCATTCTTGACTCTGGTACCATTTCTGGCATTTAAGCAAGTATGTATTTTTAGTAATTGCAGAGTTTTGCCTTTTTGTTGTTGTGCAAGAAAAAAAATTGTTCAGTATTGAATATCAGATTTTCTGATGCCTTTACACAATGAATTAATATTATTCACTAGTGGATACTAAGCTGTACTGTTGTCATCTCTAGGGATTTCTTTTTGCTGACATTTGAGCAGACTTTTTTTGCTGACTGAAAATCTCTTTGTTGTGGTGCTTTGTGCTTGCTAATGACCAAATTCTTATGTGGCAGCTGCACATTACACATGCTTATTCTCCATGTTGAGGCCGTGGATCTTGTGCAGCTGAGTGACAGCATCACCTGCACAGCCTTTTGATGTTGCAACCATAGTTCTAATAACGTTATTGCGAAATATTTCAGACCTGTTTTCTCACACGTCTTAGCCCCGTCGGGACAGTGAAATATGTCAGGGAATGAGAAGTTGTTAACTGTTTTATGTGTGTTTTACAATGCAGGCAGACTGCTAGTGTTCTCTGTGTGTAGATTTGTAGAACATGGAACGTCAAGAGCATTTGTTACATACCCTGCTGAGGCTTATTAAATACTTAGAGTTACTGTGAGAATGTTTATATTGTGATTTTTTTCTACCTAAAACCCATTATTAGCTTACACGTAGCATGTTGAAGGTTAGCAGTGGGGCAGTGACATAGTCACCCACCCCAACCAGAGCTTTTCATCTCGATGGCACTACTTTTTGTGACTCAACATAGTGTCAAGAGCAGGGACTCTTGAGCCAGACTGCCTAAATTCAGGTCTTGGCTGTCCCCTTACTGCTTTGTGCTCAAGTTACTCAACCTCTCTACCTCAGTTTCATCTGTAAAATGGGGATGACCATTACATCTACCTCCTGGGTAATTATGAAAATTGTAATATTCTAAAAACATTTAGAACCATGTCTGGTTCAGAATGAATACTGTTTAAGTATTTATTAAGTAAATATTGGGTTGGCCAAAAAGTCACACATTTTTCATTTTTACCAGTGACTTTATTGATTTGGATATTTTGAGTATGTTGGCTATGTCCCACTATTGGCTTCCAGTGGGTAGAGGCAGGGTTGCTGCTGAACATCTTCCAAGGCATGAGACAGCCCCACAGCAAAGAATTATTGGGCCAAAATGTCGTTGGTACCAAGAAACTCCACAAACCACTTTTGACACATTCGATCAGTCACAGCACCTTCTCCATACACTGCACAAATCTTTTTTTTGCATTTCAGTTGAGTTTTTACCTTTCTCAAAATAATAAAGCTTAATATGCCCAAAATGTTGTGTATTTTCTTCCATTTTCAATATTAAAATAGCTATACAAAAATTCACTGATTTTGATAAGTTTTTTTTAATGCATGCTACTATGACAACTGTCACAATATATTCTAACAAAATTGTTTTGAATAGAGTTGAAAACAAATGAGCAATACTAGAGCCATCATACATAAAAAAACATAATGGATTTTTGGCCCAATACATGTGGACAGACAGATAGCTTTAGGGCACACAGAACTGGGCTTAACTTTGTGAACCTGTTCCTGCTTGGATCTAGTCCCAAGCAGTACAAGACACTGTGTTTTCAGTCAAATCAGTTATACAAGCTAATAAAAATAGGGCAGCATGTAAAGCATTAACAAATGATGCTTTCTCTGTGGCTGAACCAAACCAGAGGCGTAGGTGGTAAGGTAGCCTATCAATACAATTCGTAAGGGCTCCTTCTCAGGTTGGAGAGCTGGTGGGGTGAGGGAGGGAGGGGTCTGGAGGGACAAACAGGAAGTGTCCACAGTTTCTAAGACTCTTGATGATGGTGTCCTTCACTGTGCAAAAGCTCTTTACGTTGATATAGCCCCATGTGTTTATTTTTTCTTTTGTTGCCTTTACCCCAAAGAGACCTATCCAAAAAGAAACTGCTAAGACCAGTCAATGTCCAAGAGTTTACTGCCTTTCCAGCTTTGTTTGAAATGAAGGGTAGCATTCTCCTTTTTCTCTCCAGGGGCAGAGGTCGGGGTGGACACAGAGCACAGCAACACTCCAATAACTTACCTTCTTTTGGTCTTTTTGTTTTGTATTTACTTTGTTTTTAGTACTTTTTAATTTTATTGAGGTATAATTGACATATAACATATTAGATTCAGGTGTACAACTAGTGCTTTGATATTTGCAAAATGATCAACCACAGTAAGTTTAGTTAACATCCATCACCACACATAGTTACAGACTTTTTTCCTTGTGATGAAAACTTGTAAGATCTACTCTCTTAGCAACTTTCAAACATACGGTATCGTGTCTTCAATTATAGTCACCATCTGTACATTACTTCCCTATAACTTATTTATTTTATAACCAGAAGTTTATACCTTTTGAACCCCTTCACCTATTTGTTCAACCCTCACCCCAAGAGCCTTTAAAACTTGTGCTTCTCAGAGGCTGCAGGAGACTGAATGGCTAGGACTGGCAAAGTCAGGTAGGACCTAATACTCTGCAAGTCCTCCGCGGTCTCTTCTGCAGGTGTCTCTGCAGGTGCTAACTCAGCCACCCCCTGGAGGTGCTGGTCAGTAACTGGACAGTTAAGGGAAAGGGAAGACATCCAGACTTCCTTGGTGGCATAGGATCATTCGTAGTGGAGCACAAGTGACCACTTACTTATATTACAGACAAGGGAGAAGGAATACTGGATATGAGTTCTGACCTTGAGGAGCGAATCCGGGCATTGCAGTTTACACATTTAATCATGAAACATAGTTTGATACAAAACATACGTGCCTGTTTTGTCTATTTGTATTTTTGGCGCCTTAGTTGTTTCTTCAACACATTTGGATTTTCTTAGTGGAGAACTAACCTGTGGTAGCTCCCTATTTTTGCCCATGTGACTTTGTCTAAAATTTCTTATTTTGTCAGAGAGTGGGGATTGGGCTGTGTTTGTGTGTTGAATCCAAAAGCAGCATTGAGTTCATTATTTTATTCTGCAAAGATCATTTCGTCCTAAAGATATGATATAAATGCTAGTTATTTGCTGTATTTAATTTCACTGCTGTAGAATTCATCTACTAGTTTAAAATAAAATGTGATTATTTCAATGTTAAACCATATTTTATCTATGTAAAGTATTTAGAATTTAATAGTAAAAGATCAGTTCAAGTCCATAGCATTTATAGCATATGCTAGAAAGGTATAACTTAGTGGTCTTTATAGTACCAAAGTAATTCCTTAGGTCTTTTAAAAATATTAGATAATGCTCAGTGGAAGACAGCACACATAGAGACCCAAAGTGGAGAAAACATAAGAGGAATTTGAAACATGCAACTACTGGTTGTCCTCACGGCTTATTGGAAGGATGTGGCAGAGAAACTTTAAACTTTTAATTTAAAAAAACCCTTCTCATATCCATTAATTTACTCATCTATTCCACCAGTACTGGTGACAGGAAGTACGGGAAGATCTTCAGATAGCAATGGTTAAGACATCATCCCGGTATTGAAGGGACTCAATCCTTTCTTTTCATATCTTCACAGAAATTCTTAAATGTAGGCTTGGTTCCTGTTGAGTATTTATTAATGGACTAAGTATCTCTCATGCTGCCATACTCGTTAGACCTGTTTCTGTGGAACCATGAAAGTCACAGTGACGTGGGGTCTTAGTTTCCCCAGGTCATAGCTCCAGTTTTCAAGTTTGTTTTTAAGCATATTTTATTGATTATGCTATTACAGTTGTCCAGTTTTTATTCTCCCCTTTATTCTCCTGCACACCCTTCCCACCAGCATTCTTCCCCCTTAGTTCATGTCCATGGGTACATACAAGTTTTTTAGCTTCCCCATTTCCTATACCATTCTTAACCTCCCCCTATCTATTTTGTACCTGCCAATTATGCTTCTTATTTCCTGTACCTCTTCTCCTATTCTCCCCACTTCCTGCTGATAACCCTCCATATGATCTCCATTTCTGCAATTCTGTTCCTGTTCCAGTTGTTTGCTTAGTTTTTTTTTGTTTTTAGGTTCAGTTGTTGATAGTTGTGAGTTTGTGGTAATTTTATTGTTCATAGTTTTTGATCTTCTATCAAATCTCTTAGATAAGCCCCTTTAACATTTCATATAATAAGGGCTTGGTGATGATGAACTCCTTGAACTTGACCTTATCTGGAAAGCACTTTATCTGCCCATCCATTCTAAATGATAGCTTTGCTGGATAGAGCAGTCTTGGATGTAGGTTCCTTTGCCTTATGACTTGAAGTACACTTCTTTCCAGCCCCTTCTTGCCTGC
>PVKM010008557.1:27201-38833 GCA_004027735.1 Carollia perspicillata
AGCTGACAGTCTTATGGGAACTCCTTTGTAGATAACTGTCTCCTTTTCTCTTGCTGCTTTTAATATTCTCTTCTTATCTTTAATGTTGGGTAATGTAATTATGATGTCCCTTGGTGTGTGCTTCCTTGGGTCCACCTTCTTTGGGACTCTCTGAGCTTCCTGGACTTCCTGGATGTCTGCTTCCTTTGCCAGACTGGGGACATTCTCCTCCATTATTTTTCCAAATCAGTTTTCAATTTATTGTTCTACTTCTTCTGGCACTCCAATGATTCAGATGTTGAACCTTTAAAGTTGCCCCAGACATTCTTCAGCTTCTCCTCGTTTTTTTTGTTTGTTTGTTTTTTGTTTTGTTTTTTTAATTCCTGTGTGTTCATTCTGTTCTGGTTAAATGTTTATTTCTTCCTTCTCCAAATTGTTGATTTGAGTCCTGGTTTCCTTCCCTTCATTGTTGGTTCCCTGTATATTTTTTTTTATTTCATTTGGCATAGCCTTCACTGTTTCCTCTATTTTGGGACCACACTTACCCATTTCTGTGAGCATCCTCATTGCCAGTGTTTTGAACTGTGCATCTGATAGGTTGGCTATGTCTTCGTTGCTTAGTTTTTCCAGGTTTTGGATCTGTTCTTTTATTTGGTCCATATGTCTTTGTTTCAGCACACCTGTTACATTGTAAAGCGCAGAGCCTTAGGTATTCACCAGGGTGGGGCATCTCCCATTGCTGCGTTACGTTGCTGTATATGGGGGAGGGGTCCAAGAGGGAACAATGTTGCTTGCTCAGCTCTCTGCCGGCTTTCATTCACTTCCCTTGCTACCCACAAGCAAAGTGGGTTCTTTTTGTGCCAATTCCCAGGTGGGTGGGTTTGTGTATGTTCTAGAACCCTGTGGATCTCTCCAATGAACTCTGTCTGATGAGGCTGAGAGTTTCTCCTGCCACTGCAACCCCCACAGGTTTTTACAGCCAGAGGTTTTTGAGGCTTTATTTCTCTGTGCTGGAACCCTGGTTTGTCGCAGTCTGTCTCACTCCCCAGTTGTTCCTCCCAGTTTATCTGCACAGAAATGTGGGACCACCAGCCACCGCCTCACCTGCCCAGTCCTCCAGCCACTGCCTTGCTGTGTGTCCTCTCCACCCCCACTACCCATCTCCACCCCTCCTGCTGGTCTGGATGAATGTTTCTTCTTTAACTCTTTGGTTGTCAGACTTCCATACAGTTTGATTTTCTGTCAGTTTTGGTTATTTTTTGTTTATAAATTTGTTGTCCTTTTCATTGTACAAGGAGGCAAGGTGTATCTACCTATACCTCCATGTTGGCTGGAAGTCCAGTTTTAATGTTTTTTGATGTTTTTACAGGGAATGTCCCACCTATGCCTCCCAACAATAGGAATGAATCTTCCAGCACAACCGTGAAGCCATCTACAACTTCAGTTCTCTCAGCGATAGTCAACACCTTGAAATCCACAGTGAAACCATCAACAACTTCAGTTACTTCAGCTGCAAAAAATGTGACAGTCACCACCTTGAAACCCACAACAAGTACCCAACTGACAACAACACCAGGGGTTTCAACAAATACAACGTCTACCACCTTAAAGTCTACACCCAAAATAACAAGCGTTTCACAAAACACATCACAGGTGTCAACATCCACGATGGCCACAAGCCACAATAGCTCGGTGACATCTGTTACTTCATCAGTGACAAGTATGTATTAAAAATGATCTACTTTTCCTATGCTGAAAATAGTTGTTAAGCGCCACATTTAGATCATCATTCCATTCTGCAAAAATAAATAGCAAATTTAGGCAATGATTTTCTATTAAATAAATTAGTTGCAGAAATCAGGAAAAGAGCTTAATTGGCTTAGTGTTCTTGTCCCTTTAAAAAAAAAGTGGTTTCCAACTTAATCATAACAAATAGCGACTATATAAGGCCCATCTGTGAATGAGCAGTTCACCCTGACAGGGAACTTTATTTTGTGGTTTGAAAGCCTGTCACACCTTTGACACATTTCCTCATTGCAGGAAGGGGTCGGGAGGCTCAGTCTGCATGATTTGCAAAAGAAAATCACAGTGAGCTTTGATTTTAATTCACTTGTGCCATAAAGATATTTTTAAATGATATTAGATATAATCATGTATATAGTTTTGGAGTCTCAGCACGCTTTACTTTTTGCATTTCTAAAAACACAATGTTTGTGAAACAATGAGTTCAAAAACCCTTAAGAAGATTCTTTTTTTAAGTTATCCAACATTGGTGTTCTTTTTAAGAGCTGGTACATTCATGAGAACAAACAGCAGGCTTTATGGTTTCTTTTGTGTGTTTTTATATGTTTTACTCCATCTAGTTTATTTTCTTTATTACTACAATTTATTTATTGAAATCAAACATAATATCTGAGGGGCTCTTGCCATGATTCAAACCAAAATAGTTTAGATTTCCAAATTATTTAAAAGGAAATATTTCAGTTAGAAACATTTATTCAAATTGGATCCAATTTCAAGATTATAGCCGTGTTACCCAGACTTCTTTTGTTAAGGCATAAACTCTTAAGAGGATTTATAAGGAAGAAAACCCATGAAGTCTTGCTGCCTCCAAGGTTTTGGTAAGAGACCATCGAAGTCGGGCACCGTCAGACACCTTCGGACCCTGGGGCTGCAGGCACTAGGGGTTTTTCGGTAAGAGAGGTGTTGGACGAACAGAAGAAAACTAGATCCGGGCACGTCTCTAGAGATGCTGGAGAGCACCTTTCTGAGTGGAGAGGTCCCCTTGTCCCAGTTCCATGTTCATTTCTATAGAGATCCAGAAAATTTTAGGTTATTACAATGGTTTTAAAAAGTACTAAAGCCTGTTTTGTTTTGTTTTCTTTCAGTCACAGCAACTATAAATTCTAAAGAAAACAAAGGCTCAAAATTTGATATCGGCAGCTTTGTTGGTGGTATTGCATTAACACTGGGAATTTTATCTATTCTTTACATTGGATGCAAAGTATATTATTCAAGAAGAGGCATTCAGTATCGAACCATGTGAGTTTTGGTTGCCTGGGACTTTAATTTTAATTATTTCTGTATTTCTTTATTTAAATATCATGACAAAATATCAGAGTAGTGGGGGTGATGTTCTCAGAGATGAGTAATTTATGGATTTATGAGTTAGGTTCCCATTAATCTTCTGTGCCCTAAGTAAATTATTTATGTATAGCTTCTGATTACAGTTATTTACAAACAGAAATAGATGTATGTACCTGTAAATGTGTTTGTATTTTTTAATGTTACACATTTTTTACCACAGACCCAAGTTAAGCCAACCCTTTTTACTTGACCGTAGCTGTAGCCATAAGGAACACTGGATCAGGGTTCATGTGGCCGTCGGCCTGGCATGTCTTGTGTTTATCGGTAGCACTAAAATAACATCCTTGGTAAAAACATGGTGTTTGCTTTCTATGACAAAGGCAAAGCAACCAAAGAAATTTTTCTGACAGCCACATTTTCCCTGATAATTTATTATATCAAATGACTTATTAGTATAATATACATTATCATTTTATCTGTAGTAAAACTACTTTTTAGATGAGCTTTACGTCAAGTCCTGGTCACCAAACCATGTTCCCCCTTCATAAATTGTATAGGCCTTATGATTTTTGGATGTAGTACTTCCCAGCTTTCGTTACACCAACAAAATCCTTTTAGATTTGAGTCTTATAGGTACACGTACCAGTTCCTTCTTTAGATGTTCATGTATAATACCATAGAGTAGGTGATCGTTCTCCAAAACTTGTTCGTTTTAAGTTGTTTTAAGTTTCTTTCCCACGTAAGAAACATTTGAGGAATACTGGTTGAGCCTTTAAAATTTGCAGTAGTTTTTTAAAATAATTTATTTATTTATTTATTTTAGACAGAGGGGAAGGGAGAGAGAAAGAGAGGGAGAGGAACATCAGTGGGTGGTTGCCTCTTATGCTCCCCACACTGGGGAACCTGGCCTGCAACCCAGGCATGTGCCCTGACTGGGAATCGAACCAGCGACCCTCTGCTTCTCAGCCCAGTGCTCAATCCACTGAGCCACACCAGCCAGGGCAATTTGCAGTAATTTTAAAAATCACTCTTTCTAGAAGTATTTGTCATCTGTTTTCTTACTAAATTTAAGCAGTTAAACAGAAAGCACATTTCAGTTATAGTAAATTAAATGCCAGTTGTATTTCATAATATCAGTCTGTATTGATATAGTTGGAAGCTATAAAATAGCGTAGCAGCAAAATTAAAGTATGCATTTTCCTTTTGAACTGCCTTAACCAGGAAGTATGCCGTTTCAGCTCATGGGCTAATTTTGCCTAGACGTACGTGACCACACAGTGTCACGTACCCTGTGGAGCAGTCAGGGGCCAGACCTCCCCTTGCTGGGAGGAAACTGCTGGCAGAAGCACCTTGACTCTAAAAGGAGTTTTATTTTCATGTAGGAACCAGTAGGTGGTAAAAATACCATATTTAGTTGAGTCTGAGTAAACATTTTTGTTTTTTTCCATGTTTTAACACCTCTGAAATGAGGATACATCTTACAGTCCATGGGGTGAGAAAGCACTGTGTTTTAGTTTAATTGGCTGTGTTTTTCTTAGTGCTATATAAAAAAAATGTGCATTTTAAAGCCAGTTGTTCCTTTGAAATTATAAAAAATGGTGTTCCGTAAGTAAGGACTTACTGTTTGTCCTCCTATGTTCCTTAGAGTTGCATGGAGAGACAGTGGGATTAAATAGCTAAGACACGGGGTTTGGGGCTGACTTATTGGGTTGGCTAGGGGGTTTGTTTTTTCTGTACGATGGCTCTCATAGTGCTTAGTTGTCTTGAACTTCATTTGAAATAGTTTTTTAGATTGTGTTGTGACAGCTGTCATAAGAGCGTGCATATTTAAAAAACTTACCAAAACTGGTTTTGTTATTAAAACTTATCAAAACGTTTGTGTAGCCATTTTAATATTGAAGATGGAAGAAAATATGCAACATTTTCTGCATATTGTGCTTTATTATTTCAAGAGAGGTAAAACGCATCTGGAACGCCAAAAAGATTTGTGCAGTGTATGGAGAAGGTGCTGTCACTGACTGAACGTGTCAAGTGGTTTGCGAAATTTCTTGGTACTGTTGACATTTTAGCCAAATAATTCTTTGCTGTGCGGCTGTCTTATGCATTGGAAGAGGTGTAGCAGCACCCCTGGCCTCTACCCACTAGAAGCCAATAGCAAGACATAGCCAAAATATCCAAAATCAGTAAAGACATTGGTGAAAATAAAACTAGACGGACTTTTTTGGCCAACCCAATAGTTTTAGGCCTGGTTGACTGCTGACTAGCAGGGTGCCTTCCCGTGCTTATGTAAACGAGGCAGCACAGTTCCCATTGGTCGGGATGGGAGTTCACATGAATGCTTAGCTTCAGGTCCTGTGCAAATGGGAGAATGAATAAATCAAGTAAATGAAAGTGTCCTCTGCACGAGGTTACTGTGATGATTACATGAGTTCTGGGTGTAAAGTCTGTAGTATAACATCTGGCACATAGTAAATGCTCAAGAAATGGTGGTGGTTTTCTTCTTTAAAGAGGGTTATAATCACTAACTGGTGAAAAGTCACACAGCCCCAAGAGGCAGAGCAGAGATTTAAGTCTAGGTTTGACAGCCTGAACTACCGTTCCAATCCTTAACCACTTAACTTTAATTCTGAAACTTGAAATTATTTGTTACTTTAAAATATGAATATATAAGTAGTTTTGACACAAATATGAAACAAAGTAATTTTAACCTTTGATATATTACAGTGATGAACATGATGCCATCATTTAAGGAAATACGAGGACCATTGGAAAGAAGATGGATGCATCCCCATCGATTAGTTTAAGACCATACTCTCTTTTTGAAAACAGTATAAACAGGCCAAGCGTAAAGGTACAATACATCATGTAAATATGTAGAGACGTCTCATGATCACTGAAGGTAGAAAGGGTTTTTGGGTTTCATTCAGAACGCACAGTCAATGCAGCGGCTATACTCACTCTTAGGAAATAGATGGCTAGACAAGTCCGGCCCCATTCTCTCATGGCATTGGCCACACAGGGCCAGTGATTGGAAGACACCGTCTCGGGAGGGCACAGCGCCATCTGGACAGACAAATACGGAGCTCGTCACAGCACTCAGGATGTGGGCTGTGTTTCCCGCTCACGCAGAGGACTTGGTGCGGCACAGAGCTGGATGCAGGCTGATTTGCTGATGTCACACGGCAGGCATTTTATGGGTCAACCAGATCTTAAGCATAATTTCAGTTTCAGTGTCTCTTCAAAAAGCATGGATATTTTATGCTTTAGTACTAGGGTTAGAAACAAAATGCATCCCCTCCTTCCAAAATAAAACAAACAAAAAAATCAAATAAAAGCAGAAACAATACTGGAGTTTAGCCCTGTGAGAGCCTGTATTTTTATTAATAACTTCTTTCAAGCTTTAATGGCAGTTGATATAATTGTCTTTTTTTCCCTCTGTAATTTCAGTAAATTGCAATGTTTAACAGGATAGTGTTTTAAAGACTTAGTTGTTAGTATTAAATAAAAAGTTAGATTATATGCTACTGTGAGAATATCGTCACCACTGGAAATTGCTTTATTTCATATTCAGCTATGATATTATTTAGTGAATATTTTTAAGAGATGTAGAGCTGCTTTCAATATATAGAAATGTTTAATGCAGTGTAAACACACCTGACTTTTTTAAAAAAGCCCCTCATTTGACTTCCAATCCAACATTCAGGACTCTGTGCGGCCAGAACTGCAGAGGAATGCTCTGTTCCTCAGGCCAAGGCTTGCAGCACCCCGCCCATGGGGTGCTACTCCTACCAGGTGGAAATACTGCACTCTTCTGCACTGTTGATTTTACTCAAACGTTGGGGGAGCAGCATTTTCATACTAAAATACCAACGTATTTTGAAATAAATTCTTACGAAGATTTAAGACAAGAGGTCCTTGTTTGGGTATTCTCCCCACCAGTCCTCTCTGGCTGAGGAGGAGGAGGTACTTTCACATGTGTTGTTAACGGAGAGAAAAAGCATAGTCCTTACAGGGACACTGATACTAGCCAACACATTTTGGAGTGTTTTCAGTTTTCCAGTTTATATCCCAGCACTCAAAACTCAGGGTCAAGTTTTGACAAAAGAGGTATTGTATCATACGGAGATGGTATTTCTATATTAGATTAGTCAGAGTAAATCACACCAATTTCTAATAGTCTAAAAATGAGCTAAAGTATTCTAGTAAACATGCAGCTACATCACTAGGAGTTAAATGCGACTTTTGTGATCAGCGTTTGGTTTATGGAGACTATATCAAGCAATTGGATTTAAAAGAATCACTTCTACTCACTGTGCATTATGGCCAGTTGATGAGATGGACGTGGCTGATAGAAGTTATCCAGATGTGGACGTGACAGGATGGATGTAATGCATGCTGTGTGGAGAAAATATTATGAGACTGGCCTTTCAGAGCAGTGGGGCCTTTTACATTAAGTCGTTCTGTCCCCTGCATTCCTGATGTTTCAGTACTCAAACAGAAGTCAGAACTTCCTAGACAGGCCTGAAATTTTCTTGCATACTTCTTTCTTTGGCACTTTGAAGGTAAAAAACCACTTTTTAAATACTAAATGTCATCATATGCCTTTAAAGTTTTCTGTGCTTTGGGTTTGAAATAATTTACTTATGTCTTTTCTCTGTATATAAGTTGTATAATTTGCTACTTTTAAATACCAGTATTTCTATACAGTCAGGTGTTTTTGGTTATGTGCAAAAGTTGAGGGAAACAAGGAGGCAAACCAGTATTTTGCTTTGGAGCATATTTTCTAATTTTTTCCTAATTCTATTGACTTAACGCAAACATTCCATTTTGTTTGCATTCCTTGAGAATGTATTTACTTGAAGATAAAAGTAATTCAGATGTATATTATCAGGTAAATCCAATTGGTGATTTTAAAATTTCCTTGGATAATTCATAAATAATTCAAATACAGATACATGAGAGTTGGTAGTATATTACAGTGATAATTTTGTATTTTTCAGAAAAAAAATTTAAAGTGAATCCTCTTTTTTCTTTTTATTATAATGACCAGCTTTGGATATTTCACTGTTAACTAAGATCTAAGATCTATTTTTAGAATAAAATTTTGTTCACCAAGACTTTTAGGTGTGTGGTTTTGCTTCATTTCATCAAACTCAAGAGAAATTAACAGAACAGGAAAACCCCAAAATAAAATGCCAGATTGTTGACACTCTAAGTGTAGTTATCTGAACCACCAGTAGCATCTCCCGGAAACTTGCTAGGAGTGCAAATTCTTGAGTCTCCCACCCAACACTACTGAAACTCTGGGGTGGAGCCCAGCAATCAATGTTTTAACAGTGCTACCAGGTGATTCTGACGAACACCAAAGTTTGAGAAGCACTGTTCAAAGAATTTTCATTTGAAGCCACTTCATTCTGCTGGGTAAATTTTTAAAAATAGGTATATTCACAGTAGAAATAAAAAAACTACCACGATAAATCAACTGCAAAAGCATTAATATATACGTATTGAAGTATTGTTTTTTAAAACTGGGTGTACTTTAACTATCTGAGAATAACAAATATTTGTATGTAAGGTAATCAATAGGAAAGGGTGCAGTCCTCAGGAAATCCTCTATATAATATATAAAGTACCCTGTTACAGTGTTTGTACACAATTCTTTCTCCCTCCCCACCCTTTCTAGGCTTCACTCTGGGTGTATGGCCTGGGTCTTGCTTTTGACCCAATGGTATATGGGAGTACTTGTAATAAACAGCACATCTGTCCAGAAACTTTATAAGTTTCAGCTAATTATTATTTTTTTAATTGAAGTACATTATGCATACACACAAAATAAGAATGACATCACTAAGATGGAACATGGGTCATCCCTGACTTTGCTTCCCCTCACAAGGGTGCCCACTCTCGTCCTATTCAACGTAGTATTGAAGATCCTAGCTAGAGCAATGAAGCAAGGAGAAGTAAAAGTCATCAGAATTGGGAAGGAAGAAGTAAAATTGTCTCTTTGCAGATGACATGATTGTACATATAGGAAATCTTAAAGATTCCACAAAAATACTGTTCGGAATACTCAACAAATTCAGTAAAGCTTCAGGATGCAAAATTAATATACAAAAAGCAATAGCATTTCTGTTCACTAAAGAATTATCTGAACAAACAGTTCCATTTATAATACCATCAAAAACAAAATGCATAGAAATAACATAGGTGAACTATATTCTGAAACCTACAGGAGACTAATGAAAGAAATCATACAAATGGAAAGGTATCCCAAGTTCATGGAGTAGAAGAATTAATTTTGTTAAAATGTTAGTACTACCAAGAGCTACCTACAGACTCAATGCAATCTCTGTCAAGATTCCAAGGGCATTTTTTACAGAAGTAGAAAAAACTCCTACAATTTATATGGAACCACAGCATACCCCAAATAGCCAAAGCAATTGCCAGAAAGAAGAACAAAGTGGGAGGCATTACACTTCCTGACTTCAAGCTGTAATACAAAGCTCTATGTGATTGCCACTGGTGGTGGGAAGATGGGGAAAATCAATTTAAATAAAGTAAAAGCTATAGTAATCAGAACAGTTTGGTACTAGCATAAAAACAGACCAATGGAAAAGAATCAAGAGCCCAGAAATCAACCAATGCATATACCGTTGACTAATACCTGACAAGTGAGTCCGTGCTCAGTGGAGAAAAGACGGTCTCTTCAGTAAATGCTGCTGGGAAAATTGGATATTCACATGTAAAATAATGAAACTAGGCCCCTATTTTATGCCACTCAAAAAAATTAACTCTAAATGGATTAAAGACTTAAGTGTAAGACTAGACACCATAAAATTAGAGGAAAAAAGGAAAACTCGACAATGGGTCTTGGCAATGAATTTTTGGATATGACACCTAAAACTCAAGCAACAAAATAAAAAACTACATTAATCTAAGAAATACACATAATAAGAAATATTTGATAAAATACAAACATTTTATCCCTGGCTGGTGTAGCTCAGTGGATTGAGCACGGGCCTGTGAACCAAAGAAACGCGGTTCGATTCCCAGTCAGGGCACTTGCCTGGGTTGCAGGCCAGTTCCCAGCAGGGGACGCACCAGAAGCAACCATACATTGATATTTCCTTCCCTCTCTCCTTCCCTTCCCCTCTAAAGATAAATAAATAAGATCTAAAAAAAAATACTTTAAAAAAAAATACAAACACTTTATGTGTACTCTGCTCTTACATGATCTTACAAATTCATTAGTAGGTTGATACTAAAGGAGAGAATACAATTTAGTAGACACCTCTGGATATAAATAGCTAACAACTAAGAAACAAATTAATTGGAGAGATCTGATTAAGTCCTGGAAGATGTCTACTGTGAACAGAGAGTACTCAGCATCCTGACCCTTTTCCTGCACCAGCACCAGCACCACACCCTACACACACTTACCCACCCTAACCTTTGCCTTCCCGTTTGCGGAAGAGATGGACTTCTGCCCCCAAGTGTCTAGATTTATCATTTCCAACTACTCAAAAGACCTTGCCTATTATTAACAAAATATCAGTCATTTTAACCGATTTCTTAATTGGTTAAGTTCTATTCTCTACATCTATATATTTGATTCTTTTAAATTCCACATATAAGCAAGAGCATGCTTTTTGTTTATTTTTTCCTTCTGAATCTGGTTTATTTCACTTAGCTTAATGGCCTCCAGGTTCACCCATGTCACAATGGCAGGATTTCTTTTTTTCCCCCCAAGACTAAATACTCACATATGATATAGATATAGATATACTTGTGTGTGTATGCACACACACACAGAGATATGTTTTTTAATCATTCTCCAACTGGATAGTTAGTTTCCATATCTTACCTATTAATAATGCTGCAAAAATGTGAGAACACAGTATCTTCAAGGTACTGATCTCATATCCTTTGGAATAAAAAATGGCGTATTGGTATAACAGTTATGGAAAACAGTATGACTACCATGTGATTCAGCAATCACTCTGGGTATCATCACACCAATTTACAATCCCGCCCTTTTCGCCATATCCTCTCCCACACTTGTTTTACCTCTTGTCTTTTTGATAATAGCCATCTTAACACGTGTCAGGTGGTATCTCATTGTGATTTTGATTTGAATTTCTTGGAGCAGTAATGTTGAGTACCTTTTCATAATTCCTGTTATTTATATGTCATCTTTGGAAAAATGTCTGTTCAGGTCCTCCGCCCATTTTTTGATTGGGTTGTTTAGGGGTTTTTCTGTTGTTCGTTTTTTTGCTATTGAAGTGTATGAGTTCCTTACATATTTTCCACATTAACCTCATCAGATATATTGTTTGCAAATATTTATTCCCATTCTCTAAGTTGTCATTTGATTTTTTTTCTGTGCAGAAGCTTTGTAGTTTGATGTTGTCCCACTTGTTTATTTTTGCTTCTGTTGCCTGAGCTTTGGGTGTCATATCCAAAAAAATCATAGCCAAGGCCAATGTCGTGGAGCTTTTCTCATGGTTTTTTTTCTTTTAGGAGTTTTATGATTTCAGGTCTTATGTTTAAGTCTTTGATCCATTTT
>PVKM010008558.1:0-38743 GCA_004027735.1 Carollia perspicillata
GTAGCATAGACGGTGGGGAGAAAATAGACAGGGAGAGGGCAAGAGTAGTGTGGGAAATGTAGAAGCTAAAGAACTTATGATACATGGACATGAACTAAAGAGGGGGAGTGTGGGTGGGAGGGGGTTTGCAGGGTGGAGGGGAATGAAGGGGGAAATGGGAGAACTGTAATGGCATAATCAATAAAAAAATTAAAAAAAAAAAAGAAATTCCAAATTCTCCTCTAAATAATAAAGTACAATCTAAAAAAAGAAAAAGTGGGATAACCTAGAAATAGCAACTAATCATAATGTGTGGACTTTATTTCAATTCTGATTCAAACAAAATGTAAAAGAAAATCATTTACAGAATTTACTGGCTTGATTGCATTAATAAACTTGAATGGCTTTCCTGAATTCACCTCACTTTGTTCTGCATCTTTGTAGTCCCCTCCAACTTTGACTGACTTTGGCCAATGAGATCTTAGCAAAGGGGAGGCAAGCAGAGGCTTGAAAACCACTCATTCATTCTCACCTGCTCTTTCATACAATTTGGCTTTGCTCTTGCTCCTTTGCTTTCACCATGAAAATATGCCCAAGATTGACTACTGGAGGAAAAGACATATGAGGCAGAAGAATCAGGACAGCCCAGTCGAGACCCTAAATATGTGGAAAAAAACCCAACCAAAACCAACAAAATCACCCAGTCCACCGACAGCTGACCACAGATACATGAGTCCCTCCAAGCCCAGCTTAGAGATACAGAACCACCCAGCTGATTCTCAGACTCTGTGTTTATTCTTGTATCTTCTGAGGTTTTGTGGTTGTTACACTGCTTAATTGTAACAATAGATAACCAATAAACATTTTGAGACAACTGGAAGTTAAATACTGACTCAATATTCAATGATACTAGGGAAACATTGTTAATTTTCTTCTAGTTATGATAATGACATTCTGGTCACATCTTTTTAAAAAGTCCTTATCTTTTAAAACACACTGAAATATTCTTAGACAAAATAATACGATGTCTAGAAAATAACATGAGGGTAAAGTGGAAAGGTCCATCATTAAAATTAATGATGAGTACAAGGGTTAATTACACTTTCTCTGTACTTTTCTATATGTTTAAAATTTTCCATAATTAAAAGTGTTTTTTAAAAAATCCAACCCAACCATCCTCGGGGCCTTTGCACCAGCTACTACTCCTTATGCCAAGCTCATTGAGGCTGCAGTTAAAGTGTTACTTTATCAAAGTAGCTTTCCTTGACTACCAGCTCTAAAACGGACCATCTCCCCAGTCACTCTGTATCACATCAGCCTGATTTACTGTCTTCTCACGACTTACCACCATCTGAAGATACCTTGCTCATTCGTCTGTTTACTTTCTGTTTCACCACATCCACACCCCCAAAATAAAAACTCCATGAAGCAGGGGCCCTCCTCTCTTGCTCACTTTTCATTTCCCAGCATCTAGCATCAGCTGGCTCATTGCAAGTGCTCAAAGAAGAAAGAAATCAAACCACGGCTGACTGAACAAGTTTCAAACGAACAAGTCAAAGCAATATATATGGGCTAAGTTACAGAAAAAAAATATATATATATATGGGAGAAAAAAAAAATATATATATATGGGAGAAAAAATACCTCTGCCATGGCTTCACAGAACTACAACCAAAAGGGGTCCTCAATGACGAGCAGCAAGCTGACTCAATCAAAGTATCTCTCTTAAAAATATACAAACAGTAGATGGGATGAGGAAAGCCCTTTGGCTTAGGTTGTTAACTACAAGCAGGCTGGTTTCTCCATAACAGACTCTGTTTCCGGTGTTTGCGTCAGAAGCGAGTATAACCCCATTGAGGTGACTTTCAGTGCTACGCACATGTATCCTCACAATACACTCTCATACAAAAGGTAATGTGTTTCTTTTGGGGGGACTATAAAGATTTATCCAATCACAAGATGACGGGGATTTTACACTCATTACCACTGCTGCACGTCAGGGAATTTCCATTCTGGTAGGCTTCTCTGATTTCCCCAATTTGAAATGAAACCTCTAGTGACTTAAGCATTAGAACTGATAAATCATAATTAATTAATAAACATTTTCAAAAAACAATAGGTAAGAGGTAATAATCGGAATCTTAAAGCCTAAAGTGAGAACTATGTAAATTCTCACTGACACTAATGTCAAATTTTATAAAACTATAAAAGATAGCATTTTTACCTAAGAGACTGAGCATCTCCTTCCTGAGGGAGAGAAAAAGGCAAGCAGCAAGCTCATATTACAGAAGATGAGGCAAAGCCAAATGGGGGTTATCAATATGCAGATTTTACAAGTCTCCAGATGTGAACTGTCAGTCACAATGATTACCGCAGTAATCTCACAAAGGCTGTATATGAGGAAAACAGAGTGCTGCTACAAGCATTCATTCTAAAACCATTTGTTTAATGAGTCAGAGAAATTTTTGCAAACACATCCAACAATTTTCTTTCTCTTGTTTTTCATACACTTGTTTCTCGTGTTGCTAAGCTATACATAGATTGTAAGATTTTATGCCAACTATCTTGCCATAAAACTCACATTTTACACTTGTGACCTCACCATCAACTTTCTGGCAATAATATCAGGTCACAGACTCCACAGAAAGGCTGAGGAATATAAACTCAGTAGGGATCTTGAAATGTTCAGAAAATTAATTAGTAGTTGGCATGCTGTTTAAAAAGCCTTTCATTCTGGTTCTGTCAAAAGCAGTCTGGCACATTTCTCTAATGCACTAACAATCTGAAGATTGGTAAAACCAAAGTTTTATTTAGGTCCTTTCTACAGTTCTTCAGTGTTTCATTCACATACATACATAGGAACCAAGTCAAAAGCTGGGGTTCCAGACACTACAGGAGGAAAAGGCACTTCATTCTTAGATTAGCCTTTTTTTTTTATTTTAATGCTTTTTTATGCTTTTAAGACTGTTTCTTATAAAATGAAACAATGGTGAAAATAGTTATGGAGGAAAGCAAACCAAAAGAGAATATGTAGAGAAGTATTCACAGGTGCAAAAAAGAGAAGTTACTGTGCAAACTTTTCTTTTCTTTTATTGAATTTATTGGGGTGACATTGGTTAATGAAACCACACAGGTTTCAAGTGTACATCTCAATAGATCATCATCTGCACATTGCACCATGGGCTCGCCACCTAAAGTCAAGTCTCTTTCCGTCCCTATTCACCCCCACTTCTACCTCCCCCTACCATTTTATTTACAAAATATTAATTTTAAAAAATAATCACCCCCAAAAACCTCAGGTCCTATTTTCTAAAGTGTTGGGGACCACTTTGTGTGGTATCAGGAATTGTAGCCCTGCGTAAGCCAGGCCTTGAATAAAGGTCTATTAAGTCTTGACCAGAACACTGGGAATGCTGGGAGGCAGGCATGACCCCGTACTAGCATCGAGGGTTCCCGTGGGAAATCTGGCCTAAAGAATGCATCATACCCCTTG
This sequence comes from Carollia perspicillata, assembly GCA_004027735.1. NCBI lineage: Eukaryota > Metazoa > Chordata > Mammalia > Chiroptera > Phyllostomidae > Carollia > Carollia perspicillata. The sequence goes on from PVKM010008558.1 coordinate 3,473, forward strand.
AGGCCTGCATTGCTTTGTGGAGCCCTGTTGCCATGAATCAGATATCTAAATCCAAAGCAGAAGGAGTGAACTCCTAGTCTCATGAGCCACGCCTTAACAACCCTCTGGGGCCACACATCTAACAGACCCTGACCTGAGGCAGATCTCTGTGTTTCCTCAGTTGTTATCTATAGATAATATCTGTTTTCTGTAACTGTGACCTTCAGACATTGATTGATGAGCTTTGCATGCATGCTGTATACCCCTGCACATATTGTTCTCAGTAAAAGCCCCAGGAGAAAGAACCTTGGGGCTCTTCTCCTCTGAGAGATTAGCCAGCCTTTTCTCCCCAGGTAGATCTTGTGTTGGTAGCCTCATTTCATCCGTGACTCCAGGGGACACTGCAGGATGGGGTCCCCTGCACTAAAGGGCTTTACACACCACAGAGATAGGATGATCATCCTCATTCTATAAATGGATAAACAAAGAATTAATGAGGTTAAATGATTTCTCCAAGGTCACACAGCCAGCAAATAGCAGAGACAGGATGCAAGTTCAGGTCTGATCCCAAACCCTGTGCCCTAAACCACTATGCTACTCTGTTATTCTCTTTTTGTTGTTGTTATATATTGCATTATATCTATAAAAGTTACCCAACACAAAAATCTAGCTATTTCAAGACAGGTACTTTTAAAGAATAAAATGTTTCCTTTTAACTTTTAATTCTGTCACTTATATGACAGGTGACCTACCACAGAGTTTTTGGTTGTTCAATATTACTTTCCATAATAAAGCAGTTACAATCTACATTTGAGAATAACCCTGGACTTACTGCTTAGATTATTCCCCTTTTTGAGAGATTCCTATAATAGAGAAACCATTGCTAATAATTAAACACATGGGAATATAAACAAAAAATGGAATATAGGTAAAATTTTTAAAGCCCTTTGTGATTACAGAACACACACAAAAGGCTGTATTTTAGTACAGAAAACAACATCAGGTCTGGATGCTTGCTTATAATTTACAATAATCCAAATACTTCTAGATTCTAATTGGCACAATTCATAAAGTCTGCATATGACGATCATTGTGGAGCCCAACAAAGCTACAGAATGAAACTAAGTGAACAGATGGAATTAGAAATTTGTTCTATTCTGAAGAAGGGCAAGCTTTTCCAGCTGCTGGGATAAAATGACTCAATACAAATGCTGAGAAAATTGGATTAATTTCTTGGTACTGTTCTCCTCCTTCAGTCCCCTAGAAAGAAAGATCATGTCACTCAACTGTGATACTTAGAGCCAATTACAGGGTGGTTTGAGGCTGCCAGGCTTCTACTGCATCTCCAAGCTGAAAAGACTTCAGCTGTAATGTAAGACCCACAATAAGAATGAAGTAAGGAAGAGCAGGTAAAATGAACACTGTCACACTGGCAGCCAGTCTCATGGGAAGGTAAGAGCCAAAGAATTAGCATTTCTGAACTTGACAGGTGAGCATCACAGTCACAGAGACTCTGTGTGCACCAGCAATCTTATTCTGCTCCGTCCCTCGTATTACACCAGGTTTGAGGAACTACTATTCCAAGTGTTCCCCGCGTCAATCAAATGTTTCCCTTCCGTCATACCAATCAAATATTTCTGTAGAATTTTAGTCTAATCATTGCCTGTACCCACTCTCCCATTCTGCTCAGATAGCAGAGCTAGTAATTGGCAATCTTATACACAATACCCTACACACCTCAGGAACTCAAAACAAACTGACCACATTCATTCTTCAGCAAGCAAGAAAGCGCTTTTAAAAATAATTTATTGAGGTAAAATTTTCCATAACATAAAATTAGTCATTTCAAAGTGAGCACTCCAGCGGCATTTAGTATATTCACAATGTGCAACCACCACCTCTGTCTAGTTACAAAACACTTCCATCGCTCCAAAGTAAAGCCCTATCATTCCCTCCGCCACTTGGAAACCATCAATCTGTATTCTAGCTCTAAGGATTTACCTATTCTGTTCACTTCACACAAACAGAACCCTATGCATCCTTTGTGTCTGACTTGTTTTCACTAAGCATAATGTTTTTGAGGCTCATTCCTGCTGCAGATCTTTATTTCTCTTATGGCTGAATAATATTTCATTGTATGTATGTGCCACAATTGCTTTATCCATTCTCCCATTGATGGACATTTCCACCTGTTGGCTATTTTCAATACTGCTGCTATAAACATGTGCATGCATGTATTTATACTCAGGAGTGATGCTTAGGGTGATGCGGATCAAAGGGTCGCCAGTTCAATTCCCAGTCAGGGCACATGCCTGGGTTGTGGTCCAGGTCCCCAGTGGGGACCATATGAGAGGCAACCACACATTGATGTTTCTCTCCCTTTCTCCCTCCTTTCCCCTCTCTCTAAAAATAAATAAATAAAATCTTAAAAAAAAAGAAAGCTATCCAACTATTTCCACAGACAAGCAAGCATTTCTGAGCACTAACCATGTACCAGATAAAGTCCCAGCTCTTGGGAAGTTTACGTTCTACTCAGAAAGGAAAATAATAAACAAGCTAATCATTAATTATATATAAATAAATGTCATGTCAGATGGTAGCACATGATATGAAAAAATCAGCCAGAGTGGGGTACAGAGAGTTGTGGGGGGCTGTACTTAATATAAGGTAGTCAGGAAAGGCCTCTCTGATACATGAACAACATGAAAAGAGATCATTACACACTTTTAGACACTGTAATCATCAGTGAAATGTTACTTATTTTTCATGAAACATTTCTTATATATAGCATTTTCCCAAAATACTTTCATCTTTTTGGCTTGAATAATGTTCCCTTTGTGACTTTATTCTCAATGTTAATTCAGATTGGTTACTTTATAAAGTTTTGTGCTTTTTATTTTGTCCAATACAAAATAAAAGTGATCTGGTGATTTTTTTTTGTTATTATTAGTATGCCATGTGGCAATATACCTACATTTCTGATAGGATTGCAGTTTGTAATCATCAAATAAAATGCTGTGGAATGTCAGGACTCTGACATCAGACTCTCAAACCATCAATTTCCAAGAAAATTGTAACTAGCAAATTGTGAATATCTCAGATAAACTACTAAACCCCAAATGTGGAGCAAATACCCTTGGCTAAGGGTTAGGAACCCCAGTTCTGCTTCTGGCCCTACTACCTTGGGCATGTTGCTAACTCTTCTGGATACCAGTTTTCAGAAAGTGTTTGGGGTGGGGGAAAGGGAAGGAATCATGCCTATGGTCCAGTCTAAGAAATGAATCTTGAATAGTATGTCTGGAAGCCTCAAAGACTCGGGTTCTTCTAAAGGAACCCAAACATAGCTGCAATGACACAGTATATTGGATGTCTTTCAGTCGATTTAGTTTAGTGAAAAATGGCTATCCATAATCCTACTTTAGAGAATAGCCCCATTTTAAACAGAAGTTTATGCTCCAAACCAAGGATCACAATCTAAATTGCTAAGTTACTCTAGATCAACAAAATATATGTTGAAGGGTAGTAATGTACAGAAAAAAGTCATAAGCACAGCACAGAATATCATAAAGCTATCTTTTGAATGCCTATTATATGCCTGGTAGAGTTAAGCAGTATACATATATGTCATATACATGTATATGGATACATAGAGAAAAACATATATCTAATAAGGATAAAAGCACTCTTATTCCCATTCTACACAAGAGAAATGAAGATCTAGAGAGATAAAGCAAATGTTAAAGACCACATAGATATACACAGTAAAGTGGGATTCTAACCTAGATAGCACTGAATGACTCAAAGTCCACTATGATAGTTAAAGATCTTAACGGTATGACTAAAGATGTTCTGCATTTAAGTTCTTAGTATTTTATTTATATGGACAAACCCAGGATGTAAACAAAACCCAAGATCCTAGCTAAAATCAAATCAAATCTCTTAAGTTTCTTCACCTAAAATTTGTCTATTATTCCTTCAATCTAAACTCAAAACTACCTTATCAACCATTTAATTGACTTCTTTTTTCACAAGCATGTCCTTTAGAACAAAATTCTCCATTGTAGAAATATACTAAGTCTGAACATATTTTCCACCTACGCTCTCTTCTCAGGGGATTTCATTCACTTCCATCACCTATTTGCTTATAACTCCCAAATTATATCTTGAGCCTTAACTTCTCTACTAAGGTGCGGGGGCTTTTGTACCCGATTACGTCCAAAACATTTCCAGTTACGTATTTCAGAGAATCTTAACTTTAACAAGGATAAGACAACTTTGTATTTTTCTCTTTTTAATTATTATTTGTTATTGTTGTTCAATTACAATTGTCCCAATTTTCCCACCATTGCCCTCCCCTGCAAGTTTTATATTTTTCCTTGCCATATCTCTTCCAGTCTTCCTATTACAATAAATAGCACCTTGCCCTGACTGGTGTGGCTCAGTTGGTTGGCCATCATTATGCAAAGCAAAAGGTCACAACTTCGATGCCCAGTCAAGGCACATGTCTGGGTTACGGGTTCAGTCACCAGTTGGGGCGCATACAAGAGGCAACCAATCTCTCTCACATAAATACTTCCTCTCCCTCTCTTTCTCCCTCCCTTCTTCTCTCTCTAAAAATAAATAAATATTTTTCAATAGTGAGAAATAAACTTTAAAAAAATAAATAGCACCTCTATCCAACTATCACTGAAAGCCAAAACTTAGGATTCATTCTTATCTTTCTGTCCTCCCTATATCCAGCCTATCACTGAGTCCTATCAGCACTACAACCAAAATATATTTGAAATCTGTCCCTGTCTCTTCACTACTGCTACTTCCCTAGCTCGAGTCATCACCATCACTCACTCAACCTACTACAGCAGAACTCACCTCTTACCTGATCTCCCTTCTCACCCCCGATAGTCCACAGTGCAGTCACAGTAATCTTTCAAAATCAGAACACCTAGCCATATCCTACTACGAATTCTCGTGACCCGGTGGCTACCAAACTCTGAGACCATTTGCTGTCTATCACAGCTCCTCATTCTCTGTGCTCCAGCTCACCAGTCTTTTTGCACCTCGGGCACAGCAGATTCACCTGTCTCAGATTCTTTGTATTTGTTGTCTCTTCTATCAGGAAACTGTGTCCCCAGATCTTCACAGAGCTAACTGCATCTTGTCATTCAGCTCTCACTTTAAATGTTATCTCTTCAGTGAGACCAAATCACTCTCTAGCTCATCTAACACTTTATTTTTCTCTAGAGCATTATAATTGTCTGAAATGATTTTTCTTGTGTATTTTTAAGTAGATCGCTCCCACTAAAACATAAGTTCTTTGAGAGTTCAAACCTGGTTTGTTTTGTTTATTGTTGTATCCTAAGTACCTAAAAAAATCCCTGTCACATAGCAGACATTTGATATTTATTAAGGAAATGAATACATGAACAAAGAACCTATGGACATAGTTTCTTTTACAAGTTGAAATTATTACTACTCCATCCCCTATCAACTGGAAGGCAGAATCTATGTATAATTTATCTTTCCATCCCCAGAGCATTTCTACAGTACCTTGAACATTATAAGTGCTCCAAAAATAATGACTAAAATTAATGAAGGAAATTTTATTCTAAAATGTTTAAAATACACAGCAGTCCCTCCTTATCCAGGGAGGATACATTCCAAGACCCCCAGTGGATCCTAAACCATAGATAATACCAACCCCTATATATACTATATTTTTTCTACCTATGATAAAGTTCAATTTATAAATATGGTACAATAAGAGATTAACAACAATAACTAATAATAAACTAGAACAATTATAACATACTGAACAAAAGTTATCTGAATGTGGACTCTGTCTATATGTCTCTCACTCAGCAAACGAGAAAAAAATTATTTTTTCTTTTAAAATTTTACTTATTTATTTTTAGACGGAGGGGAGGGGAGGGAGAAAGAGAGGGTGAGAAACATGTGGTTGCCTCTCGCACTCCCCACACTGGGGAACCTGGCCTACAACCCAGGCATATGCCCTGACGGGGAATCCAACCAGCGACCCTCTGCTTAATCCACTGAGCCACACCAGCCAGGGCAAATTTCTTTTTTCTTTTTCACAATTTCATGGATAGAAGATTTGTTCTTACTACAGCTCTTACCAATTCACCTTTTCATTTAAAGGAAGCACTTGACAGATTCTCTTTGGCATATTTGAATTATCTACATTACTCTTGTGCTTCGGAACCATTATTAAGTAAAATAAGGGTTACATGAACACAAACACTGTGATACCACAAAAGTATTGGGTTAGCCAACAAGTTTGTTTAGTTTGTTCTGTACGATGGCTCTAGTAGTGCTTGGTTTGAACATATTTTCCACTTATACTCTAGAAAATATCTTAAACTTCATTCAAAACAATTTTGTTAGATTGTATTGTGACAGCTATCATATTAGTATGCATTTTAAAAAACATTAAAATTGGTGAATTTCTGTGCAGCCATTTTACCACTGAAGATAGACTATGTAACATTTTTGGCATATTGTGCTTTGTTATTTCAAGAAAGGGTAAAAACACAAACAAAATGCAAAAAAAAAAAGAAGATTTGTGCAGTGTTTAGAGAAGGTGCTGTGACTAACCAAATATGTCAAAAGCGGTTTGCAAAGTTTCTTGGTACTATTAACATTTTGGCCAAATAATCCTTTGCTGTGGGGCTGTCTTATGCACTAGAAGATGTTTAGCAGCACCCCTGGCCTCTACCCACTAGAAGCCAATAGCAGGACATAACCAACATTCTCAAAATATCCAAATAATTAAAGTGATTTGTGAAAATGAGAAATGTGTCTTTGATTTTACAGAAAAAACTAAATGGACTTTTTGGCCAAATCAATATTATACATCTACTGAGACATCTACTAAGTGACCAATAGGCACACAGCATATGCAGTGTGGATACATTGAACAAAGGAATGATTCATGTACTGAGCTGGACAGAGCTAGGCACCCAAGGTTTCATCATGATACTCATAATAGCATGCAATTTAAAACTTATGTATTGCTTATTTCTGGAATTTTCCATTTAATATTTTTGGACTGCACTTGACCACATGAAACTGAAACCACAGCAAACAAAACTGTGGAAAAGAGAAAAATGCTGTGCTTAATTATACACTTATAATATTACTTAATTATATATATATATATAAACATTTATTGAGCACTTAGTATGAACCAGGCCCTGCTCCAAATGCTTTACATATTATCTCATTTGATACTCCTAACAACTCTGTAAGGTAAGAAATATCAATGTCCACATTTTACAGACGTAGGATCTAAACAACAAGAGCTTAAGTAATTTGCCCAACTAGTAAGTAGTGGAGCTGAAATTTGAACTTGGACATTCTTCTTCAAGACAAGTATTAGTATCAGCTAAATAAATACTCTAAAAAACTTTCCATTTTAACCATTTGAATTTTGGGTTCTTCTAAATTTAAGTAAGCAAAAAGTTTATTTATAGTTGTGATATAATCTTACCTAATTATTACTTCATATCAGAAAAGGGTAATCTTCTAAAATAATATTTTCTGCTATAAGGTCAAGGGCAATGCCAGAGGATGTCTGCACAATGAAAGAACTGTATAGCATTAACTAAACTCATAATCACTAGAGGGAGAAATTGGGTTTATATTTTACTATTAAGTATGTGATCCAATACAAAATTTTAAAAGGTACTGAAGAAATGTAAGAACTTCTTAAGTGTTTGGCTACACATATAAAAAGTAACACAGAATATACTACTTCACAACAGGATTGGTGAATAGTTAATATAAGGTTATTTTTTTCATAATATGTAATTCCACTTTGTAAAGATTGACAAGCAATAACCTTTAGTCTTTGCTCATCAAAAGCTCTGTAACAGTCATCATCCATCACCTCCAAAGCTTATGAACTTTGTAAAGTATGAGACTGTCTAACTACTATGCTATATGTCTGAAACCAATGCAAAACAAAACAATATATACTGTAATTGAAAAAAATTAAAGCTTTATATTCTAGCACTTCAGGATGTCAAACTTATGTGTAAGAACAGGCAAACTCCATGGTTTGTCATTTTTAATATTTGAAGTTCTTATGACTCTTCTCTGGAAGCCTCAGAGGTAGGGTACAGATCCCAAATATGTGCCCTCTACTCATGCCCTAACTCTAACTCTATATAATTATTCCCTTCCCTTGCTCCCCAGGTCCTCTCCTGTGGATACTAAACTCGTGATAGACTAGGGCAAGAAAGGAAAACACTCCATTACTCCAATCCAAAAGAACCTCAAATAACAAAACCATATAGATTTACAATGAAGGAATTCAGTGAAAGTATACAACAAGAGAAGTAAGCAAAAGGTAAAGAGAAAAGAATAACAGACCAACCTCAGAACTATTGTCTGAAATCTGAAGACTCTCTTCCAGGTTATCATAAAATCCTCAAACATGATTTATGTGTCTGATCTGCCTCCTCCACTCGACACTAAGTGTACGGAACAGCATGGCATTTGTGAATCTCCCTAATAAAAATTTTTGTAAACCACTTATTCTAGAATGCCCCTCAAAGTCCTGTATATTTTTACTGTCCTGTCAGTTTTCTGCCATGACATTATGACAGGGTTATTTCATTTTAAAGGTTACCATTTATTTAACTGCCATGTATCAGCTATCACAGAGGCAAATGATGGAATAGTACTTCTGTAATATATACAGAGTCGACTTTTTTTAAAGACCGTGAATGAATGAAATGATCTGATAATTCTAAAACGTAATCTGCTGGGAAAGTTAAAGACAACTAAAAATTAGGAAAACTAAAATCCTTCCACTGGTAAACTGGTATCCCATCGTGACTGAATCGAGCCATTCACATTTCATCTTCAGCTACACAGACGTCAATATCCCCCACATAATACAAAATAATCTGAAAACCACTATAGCCTGTAACAGTGACTTTTATATTGCTTTCACTTAATTTTAATATAAAAATACAAACTGCTATCTTAACATAGGAATTTGCTTAATTCCTAATTCACTTCACTTCCATTTTTTCTTTCCCATATCTGTTCACATTCTGTTACTTTAAATATATTCATGCAAATTCTCCATGTTCAAGCCACATAACTTAAAAAATTTTATACAATACTGGTATGGGAGATGATTGATGACAATCTTATTTTTTTCACCTGATTCCTTGCTAGGTCTGTGGGGTGGGGGAAAAATGTTAAAAGTGATATAAAAGCTAGATTTACTGAAACCTCACTTTTTCAGATGAATATCAAAAGAGAAAGAAAATGAGCATGTAATCATTCTACCTTTAAAGTAAGAAAATAGAGAAAAAATATATTCACACTGTGAAAATAGAGATAAAATACATTCAAAGAGACTGAGTAACAAACTCAAAAGAAATTGAACTTCTGCTTGTAACTTAAAATTATAGGAAACAACTCCCTGTTATTTAAAACCCACTTTTAAAAATTGGCCCAAAATCATAGATATTATTTTTAAATTTTAAAGATATTAAGAACAAAATTATGTTGTTAATAAATTTAAGTAATGAGCTGTGATGCTACGAGACAATTGTAGTAAGATATAAAGAATACTAACCCATCTTGCCAAGAAGAAGACAATGAGTAATAAAGACAATTATGAAAGAAAATTGATTGAATCACTTTTTCAAAGGGGTTAGTGCCTTTGAAATTCTTTAGTTCAGAATCTTTTTCCTAAGGGATATTACACAAATGTTTCTGTCTTGAATAAAGTGTACTAAAATTACAAATATACACTCATACTGAGAAAGATTGCTTTTACTTATCAGGTTGAAAGAAACAAGAGAGCCTTGAAAAACAGATATTTCCAGGGAAGAAAAGTAAAGGTATAATAAAAGGACTATACTCAAAGATATGGGAGGAAGACAAACTGCATTAATTAATTTTCTTTAAGAAATGAGACTAGCTACACACTGAGATGAATTGTCTCATTTGCCAAGTGTCCCAAGTGGCAAAGTCAAACAAATAACTCTGTAATTCTTCATTAGTATTTCATCAAGTTTAACCATTTGCAGACTGACAAAAGTGGGGAGGGGTCCCCCAAATCTTAAGAGAATTACAATTAATCAATTTTTATCTGTATTTTTCAATATCTTTTTTTGTTGAAATCTCCAAGTACCGGGTGAAAATGGTATAAATACAGAGCAAACCAAGTAAGATAAATGGCAGGAAGGACCTACTGTTCACGGGAGACCATGCTGGACAAAGCAGTCTTTCAAATCCTTCAGAACTGGGTTTAATTTCTGACTCTTCCACTTAGTAGTTAAATGGCTTTGCCACAATTATTTAATCTCTTGAGTCTCAATTTTCAGAAACGTACAAAACGAAGGATACATCATGCATGGTTGTGAAATTAAGTATGATTGTGGCATTAAATATCATATGCATATAGGACCTGGCTCTTTTCTCAGTAAATATTAATTGCTCTAATAATGTATACAAGTCAGGGAAATTGAGATGTTTGACATTTCCTGTTAAATGATCAAAAATTTGAGTATACTATGTGAACTTCTGAAGCCTAGTGACTCTCACTAAACATTTAGTTGAGAAATTTAGTCTTCAATTGCCATGTAATTTCGTCACGGAGGTAAGAGTTATAGAGTTGTAAATTTACTTTTATTTTGTACATAAACTTTTCTACCCCAGCCCCAGTAAAATATAAATTTTAAAATCAAAGTCTAGTTTTTATAGTACATGGGACATTTATTCCAAACCAAAATGGTTTTATCATTTCTTATCATTATAAAATTAATAAATTACCCTTACTTTTAAAAACTGGATATTTAAAAAATATGAAAGTATACATTTTTAAAAGTCAATTGAAATCTTACCACCAAGATAACAGTGGTTAAGATTTTGATATGTAAATAAGCATGCACACACACCCAACTTAGACTTCTTTCTCTGTAAAAATGAATATATGGATCTTAATGAGAACTGGGAAATTAATATCCCTTGAATATGTTTCAGATGTCTTTAACTGTATAATCGTAAGAACAACACTAGAATGAAATGAGCAAAACTTCCATAATCCCAACGCCTTAAACCAAGTGTTTTTACCTTTGCCCTGTCCATTTTTAATGGTTATACGCACTTGAATATGTAATTGACAATTATAACCATAAAAGATACAATTTTATTTTCTTTCTTTATTGATTGTAAGCATGTTCTCTGTTGCTACATGAAAATAAGTAAAATACAAGGAACAAGACACCATGTTATAGATACTAATATCAAAATATCTACCCTGATTATGATTTATAAAGCCAATTCCTCATTCTTGGAAATGACTATTTTAACAGTACCCATGCCTACCTTTGTTTTTAAGGTTTTTATACTTTGCTGCTATAGAGATTACATGAGAAAAGACATGTGAAAACTCTTAGTAAATCTGCATTATATGAATGTAACATAACATTATTATCAATGGAACCTAGAATGAACATCTCAAGTGTATGTGATGTTTCTCAATACTCTTAGGAATGACTTTCTAGGACTTCCGCTCATGGCAAACAAAAAGAGACTTCCTTTATTATATAACTATAGCCAGGATATGCTCTAAGCATACTTTTAATGTATTTCTGAGCTTCTGAGTAAGTAAGGGAAAGGCCTAAGGTAGAGAAAGGAACAATGAACTGAAAGAGAGTGAGAGGCATGGAGGAAGGAAACCTGGATGACGAGAATCAGAATCTCCCTCCTGAAATTAAGCCGAGACTCTCGAATAGCACTAACATGGTCTCAGATGTACACAGTCCTTGGTTTCTGACAGAAATAAATGTAAATCCTACAGGAGGCCCTTACAATCCTCAACTTAGGCCCTTATGACTATGTTTAAATAAATATGTACTAATAAATTATCTTTTTAAAGAAATTTTTATCTTTTAAATTATATTTTATTGATTATGCTATTATAGTTGTCCTAATTTCTCCCCCCTTGTCCCACTCTACAAAGCACCCCCTACTTCCTCAGGCAATCCCCACACCATCATTCATGTCCATGGGTCATGCATGTAAGTTCTTTGGCTACTCCATTTCCTATACTTTACATCTCCCTGGCTATTCTGTAACTACTCATTTGTTCTCCTTAATCTCCTCACCTCTTCACCCATTCCCCAACAGCCCTCTCCCATCTGGCAGCCATCAAAAAGCTCCGTACCCATGATTCTGTCTCTGTTCTTCTGATCTGCTTAGTTTGCTTTTTTGATTAGATTGTTGAGAGATATGGGTTTTCTTTTTTGGGGGGGGCCATTTTATTGTTCATAGTTGTGCTCCAACATGGTCTGTAGCTGTCCACTGGGAGCACAGGCTCTGGGGTTTCCCAAGTAGTATAAACAAAGGTCAGCCCCCATCTGTGTTTTGCTGGGGCCACCCTGCCTGAGCTATAAAGCAATATGAGATGGCTGTTAGTTATGCTGGGCTTGGAGATTCCCAGGCAAAGCTAAGTTGTGAATATAGGTTGGCTGCTGCTAGTGCCAGGCCTGGGGCCACTTAGCAAGAGGCATGGGAGCTGGTGGCTCCCTGAGGCTGGCTGTTCTTTGTTTGAGAAGATGTAGGAAGTTGTGAAGCATGAGCCAAAACCAGCCATTCATATGGAAATGCTGCTTAAAAATCATTAAACCATTTAAGGAAATAAGACACCAGTGAGTCAGAGATACCGAAAACAAATAACATAGCAAATTTAAACTTCCAAGCTTAACGCTACTCCCTTTAAAAGAAAGCTGTATTTGCCCTGGCTGGTGTACTCAGTGGATTGAGTGTGGGCTGAGAACCAAAGGGTCACCTGGTTCAATTCCTAGTCAGGGCACATGTCTGGGTTCCAGGCAAGGTCCCCAGTAGAGGGAGTGTGACAGGCAGCCACACACTGATATTTCTCTCCCTCTCTTTCTTCTTCCCTTCCCCTCTCTCTATAAATAAATAAAATCTTTAAAATATATATCTCGAATAAATAACTTAACTTTATACCTCAAGGAACTATAAAAAGAAGAACTAAGCCCAAAGTTAACTGCAGAAAGGAAATAAAGATTAAAGATAAGTAAATAAAAAAGGAAAGCAAAACAATTCCATAAAACTAAGAGTTAATTTTTTTGAAAGCAAAACAATTCCATAAAACTAAGAGTTAATTTTTTTGAAAAGATCAACAAAATCAGCAAACTCTTTTCTAGACTAAGAAAAAGAGAGAGACAATTCAAATAGCTAAAATTATACACCTATATGATATATAGCTGTAAATATACACATATACATACAGATATATGTGTGTGTGCGCATGCATGTATATGTGTGCATATACATGTGTGTACGTGTGCTTATTATACATAGATAGAGAGAGAATACATATAACATATAGAGAGATTGCTAGGCCCTAGAAATAGAAGAAAGAACTAGTTCATGGCTCTTGTCCTGGAAGAACTTAAAATATAGCTGTGCAGACAGTATGCATAGATAAGATAACATAAAACTGCAATTCTCAATTAGCCCATTAGGTAAACTCTAATACCATGACTTTTTAAATAACAGCTTTACTGAGATATAATTCACACAACAGAAAATTCACCCTTTTAAAGTATACAAGAGAGTACAATTCAATGGTTTCAGTATATTCACTGAGTTGTACATCCATCACCACAATTAATTTTAGAACATTTTCATCACTCCAGAAAGAAACTCCATACCTGTTACAGTCAGTCCCCATTTCTGCCACCCCCTCAGCTTTTGGCAACCATTCAACTACTTTCTGTCTCTAAGGATTTGCCTACTGTGAACATTTCATATAAATGGAATTCTACAATATGTGATCTAGTTTCTTTCACTTAAAAAATATTTTGAAGAGTCACCCACGTGTTAGCATGTATTGATACCTCATTCCTTTTTATGGCTGAATAACACTCTTTATTTGGACATATCACAGTTTGTCTGTTCACCAGCTGACTGACACCTGGGTGGCTTCTACTGTTGGGCTATCATGACTAACGCTACTGTGAACATCCTTGCGAAAGTTTTTGTGTGCACCCGTTTTCGATTCCTTTGGCATATCTCCAGAAGGAGAATTGTTGGGTCGCACGACAACTTTCCACGTTTTGAGGAAGTGTCAAACTGTTTTCCAAAGAGGCTGCACCATTTTACAATCCCAACACCAGTGTATGAAGGTTCTTCTTTTTCCACATTCTTACAAATACTTGTTATTATCTGTCTTTTTTTGAATTTTAGCCATCCCAGTGGGTCCAACAGTATGGTTTTGAATAATATAATATGCCTTATCACTTATATGTATATAAATTCATCACCTTACACACTTTAAAGTCACATAATGTCAACATGTGTAAAGCTGGAAAAATAAAGCACACAAACTGTTCAAGTGGAGGGGTCGCACACTCACACATGCCCCATGGGGACCGGATCAAAAGAAAATGCTTCTTCACAGCAAAGGAAACCATCAAAAAATGAAGAGGCAATCTGCTGAATCGGAGAAGATATTTGTAAATCATATAACTGATAAGAGATTAAGATGAAAATATAAAGAACTTATACAACTCAACCTCAGAAAGCAAATAATCTGAGTAAGAAGTAGGTAGAGGAACTACATAGAAATTTTTCCAAAGAAGACATACAGATGGTCAAAGGTACGTGAAAAGGTACTCAACACCACTCATTATCAGAGAAAGGCAAATCAAAACTATGAAATGTCACTTCACACCTATTAGAACAACTTTCATCAAAAGGATTAGAAACAAGTGTTGGCAAGGATGTGGAGCAAAATGGAACACTTATGCACTCTTGGTAGAAATGTAAATCGGTGTAGCTATTATGAAAAACAGTAGAGAGGTTCCTCAAAAAATTAAAAATATATTTACCATATGACCCAGCAATCCACTTCTGGGTACATAGCCAAAGGAAATGAAAACAGAGTATCAAACCAATATCTGCATTCTCGTGTTCAGTGCAGCATTATTCACAGTAGCCAAAACATGGAAACAACTTAAGTGCCCATCAAGGGATGGATAAAAAGTACATGATATATATTCAAATATATCGTGAATATTATTCAACCATGAAAAAGAAGGAAATCCTGCCATTTGCAACAACGTGGATGAATCTTAAGGGCATTATGCTGAAATAAGCCAGAAAATATTATTGCATGGTATCACATATGCAAAATCAAAAAAAGAAAAGTTAAACTCAAAGAAACAGAGAGTAGAAGTGGTTGCCAGGGAACTGAGGGTGAAAGAAATAGGGTGAAACTGAGAGGCTGGTAAGAGGGCACAAACTTTCAGTTATGAGTACAGTCTGAGGATTCCATGTAAAACACAACAACTGTATAGATGATAACACTGTGTTGTATGACTGAAATTTGCAAGGCAGAACTTTAATGTTCCCACCAAAAATAAATATATGAAGTGATGAATGTGTTAATTAACTAGATGAAGGGAATCCTTTCGCATGTATATGTGGACCAAATCATTGTGATATACACTTTAAATATGTTTCAATCTTATGTCAATTATATCTCAATAAAGCTAAAAAAACAATAACATACCTTAATTCTAACATCCTTCCAAATAATACAAATAATAAGTACTAAATAAATATTTGTTCAGTTGATATGCTCATGTTAAGCTCTTTGGAGAGCCTGCAAAAGTGAGAGAATCTCCGAGAAGGAACCACCACCACCTCACCGAAAAGACCACCACGAGCCAGCTGACAGCTGCAGCACTTGTTTGATGTCATCCACTCACACGCTTCAGTGTTAGAATTCCACTGTGTGTTTAAGGTCATTTATATCAATCATTATGTCCATATGGATTTATCAAGTTTGCTCACAAAATAGGAAGAATTCAGAGGTGATGTGGGCTACATGCAATAATCTTTCAAAAATATTTTTCTTATAGAAGGATCCATCATTACAAAGAAAAATGATTACAAAATGGTAAAGTAATAGTAGTCTAAGATAGATCCAATTTATCCTTAATATTCAATTTTATCTGTTAAATGATATATAATCTTGCTAGGACTCAGCTAATTACATTAAAGTCTATAATATGCAGAAACCTCAAAATTTATAATAGATAATTGCTTATCACACTAATCCCATAATTTTCATTAACAGTAACAATTTTCATTTGTTAGCAGTAAGAATCTTCTGCATGATTCCTGAAAACTGAAGTTTCATAAAGCTGTACAAAGAATAAAATAAAGATTTAGTTAACAATTTCACAAAATGAGACAAGGGAAAGATAAACTAGAAACAGATCACTTGAGGCACTGCACTCTGTGGTTGGAATAAAAATACATTGACCACTGCATTACAGTTGCCTGTAATTTGCTTGCAAAATAAAAAACAAGGTATCTTACTTGATAAAATTTCAAGGCCAGAGGAATAGTTCTTACTCATGTGAAATTTGAACATTCAAATTTGAACATTCAAATTTTGAAATTTGAATAATATTCCTCAGGGCCTCTTCCAGACCTTTTGCAAATGCTCACGAAACAAACTTGTGTAGAGCACCTACTACATACCAAGCACTGTATGAGGCACTAACTGCACACACACACACACACACACACACACACACACACACACACAGCAATAAAACTGGTCACTGTTCTCCAAGAGTTTACAGTCTAGTGGATACAGAAAATACAAGCATCTTAGAAGCCAACATTTTTTGAGCAACTATCATGAGAAAGGCACTATATTAAAAGCTATAGATAGATTCAAATCCATGCTGTCAGACTCCAGACCCTGTTATTAATCATATGAAAATGCAGCATGTAAGGTGTTCCAGGAAAGGAAACCATATGAGTTTCAAAGCATGTAACAACATGGTGTGTGAATGGAGTCATGAATCATTCAGTGTACATGGGAAAAGAAGTTAGAAGCAAGGAGTAGCAAGAATTGGGGCTGAAAATTTTAACAGAGGTTAGATCATGTAGGATCTGGAATACCCTGGTGATGAAAAACTAAGAAAGACCTAAATTAATGGAGTACATAAGTATATAATATGTTTGTGGATTGAAAGATCCAGTATTGTTAAGACGTTAGTCCTCACCAAATTTATCTATGGATTCAATGTAATCCAATCAAAATGTTAGCTAGTTGTTTATAGAATCTGAGAAGCTGATTCTAAAACTTGCATGGAATGTAAAGAATCTAAAATAGCCAAAACAGTTTTGGGGGGAAAAGAAGAACAAAGTTGGAGGACTCAGACTATCTGACCTCAAGGCTTACTAAACATAGATCGCAAACAAGACAGTGTGAAGTTACTGTCATGATACATGCACACATCAAAGGAACAGAATAAAAAATCCAGAAGTAGACCCAGGTATATACAATCAATTCAATTTGAACAAAATCACCACGTTAATTCAGTGGGAATAAAGATAGTTTTTTGATCAATGATACTTTAACAACTAGATATCTACATGGAAAATAAACTGCACCTCAAACCTCATTTCACACCACACTTAGAAGTTAACTCAGAATTAATCGTAGACCATATGTAAAAGCTAAAACCATGAAGCATCTAGGAGAAAATATTTATAATCTTCAAGTCTACAAACACTTCCTAGACATAATACTAAAAAGCGTGAATCGTTAAGAAAATATATGATAAATTAGACTTTACCAAAAATTAAAACATCTATTCTTTGTAAGATGCCATTAAGAAAATCAAATGGCAAGGTGCAGACTGTGGAAAACATTCCCAATGAATATGCCTAGTGAGGAACTTATATCCAGAATATATTGTGTAACTCAAAAAGAAAAAGAAGAAGAAATCAATCCAATTAAAAAGTGGGCAAAAAATTGAACAGATATATCCAAAAGCAGATATACTAATGACCAGTAAAGCACAGAAAAAGATGCATAATGTTGTTAATTAATAGGAAGAGTTAAATTTCAAAAACCAAAACCACAATAAGATACCATTACATATCCACAAGAATGGCCATGGGTCAAAGGAGAAATCACAAAATAAATTAGAAAATATCTTGAGACAAATGAAAATGAAAATATAACATAACACACTGAAATGTATGGGATATAGTAAAAGTAATACTAAAAGGACAGTTTATTCCTGAGCTGGTGCGGCTCACTGGATTGAGTGCTGGCCTGTGAACCAAAGGGTCCCTCGTCCCAGTCAGGGCACACGCCTGGCTTGCAGGAACAGGTCCCTAGCAGGGGGCACCCGAGAGGCAACCACACACTGATGTTTCTCTCCCACTCTTTTTCTCTCCCTGCCCCTCTCTCTAAAAATAAACAAATAGAATCTTTAAAACAAAGAAAAGTTTATAAGCAGTAAAGATTTAAATTTAAAAAGAAGAAAGTCCTCAAATAAACAAGCTAATGCAATACCTCAAAGCTACAGTATTCAAAACAGGAGGTACTGGCATAAAACAGACATATAGACTAATGAAACATAATAGCCCAAGAATGAAGCCTCATGACGTCTGTCCAGAAGGTATCCAGCCACGTAGTGTGAAAAAGAGACATTTATTGAAGAAGAAACAAGATACAAGAAACATTGTACATAGGACAATGACCCTCAGTCTCCTTCAAAGTAAGCACCTCAGGACCTCACCCAGTTCTCCCAATCACCATCAGCTGCCCTGTCATTTTTTTTCCTGAATTTCATAGACAGAAATCTTTTCCCTTCCAAAGGTGATTTTAGTTTTGGGAAAACCAGAAGATGCAGGGCACCTAATCTAGGCTGTAGTGGGGCTGAGTTACCTGTGTAATTTGATGTTTTGCAAAAAAACTCTATATAAGACATACACCCAAGTGGGCACACTGTCATGATGAAGCTGCCAATCACCAGTTGCCCATCGCTGTGGCCTTCTGAGTCATCCAAGTGGTTTCGTGGAAGTATGTTCAAGCCTAAGGCAATATTTGATGGAGATTCATGGCTCTACTTACTCCGTCATTTTGAATGTGAGGGCCACACAGTACACATCCTCACTCAATGGCACCTACCACCCCCACTGACTAGTACAATGAAGTCATCATTGTTCATGGATGCACATTCCAGTCCACTCTCCTTGGCTGCCAGGTTACATCAATGTTGCACAAACCATTCTTGTTACAGTAACAATGGCTGGACCTTTTCCAGAAAAACCTTATATATGTCCCAAATTTTCTTTGACAAGGGTGTCAAGACCACACAATGGTGAAAGGACAGTTTCTTCAACAAATAGTGCTATGAAGACTAGATATTCACATGCAAAAGAATTAAGCTGGAGAGTTATCTTACACCACATACAAAAAAACCTCAAAATGGATTAAAGACCTAAATGTGAGACCTAAAGTTATAAAACTTCCAGAGGAAAATGCAAGGGAAAAAACCCTCATGACAGTAGACTTAGCAAGAATTTCTTGGATATGACAACAAAAACACAGGCACCAATAGCAAAAATAGACAAATGACACCACATAAAACTTAAAAACTTTTGCACACCAAAGGGAACTACCACAAGAGCAAATGGCAAACTATAGAATTGGAGAAAACAATTGCAAATCACATATCTAATAAGGATTTCATGTTCACAATATATAAAAACTCTTACAACTCAACAACGACAAAAAAAAAAGTAACCTGATTTAAAAATGGACAAAGGACCAGAGTAGACATTTCTCCCATTTCTCCCATTTCTCCCATTTCTCCCATAAAAATACACAAATGGCCAACAAGTATATGAAAAATGCTCAACATTATTAATCACCAGGGAAATGCAAATCAAACCCACAATGAGATATCACCTCACACCTGTTAGGATAGCCACTATCAAAAATAAAAACACTTAAAATAGCAAGCCTTGGTGAGGATGTGGAGAAATTTAAATCCTTGTTGACTGTATCTTCGTAGAATGTCTAGTGGTCTAGTGGGAATGTAAAACGGTGCAGCCACTGTGGAAAACAATATGGAGATGGCTCAAAAACTGCAAAATAGAATTATCACAGGATCCAGCAATCCTACCTCTGGGTCTACAACCAAAAGAATTGAAAGCAGAATCTTAAAAAAGATATTTGAATACCCATGTTCACAGAAGCATTATTCACAACAGCAAAACGATGGAAGCAACAAATATCCATAAACAGATGAATGGGCAAAGAAAAGGTGAGATATGTATAAAATTGAATATTATTCAGACATTAAAAAAAGGGCAGTCCTGGTTGGTGTGGCTCAGTAGATTGAGCGCCAGCCTGTGAACCAAAGGATTGCCAGTTCAATTCCCAGTCAGGGCACAGGCCTGGGTTGCAGGACAGCTCCCCAGCAGGGGGCACACAAGAGGCAACCACACATTGATGTTTCTCTCCCTCTCTCCCTTACCCTCTCTAAAAATAAATAGATCGAACCTTAAAAAAGAATTTTGTTTATCAAAAGACACCTTTAAAAGAATGTAAAGGTAAACCACAGAATGGAAGAAAATATATGCAATGCATATCTTGACCAAGAGTTTATATAAAGAGCTTTTCTAAAAATCAGTAAAAAGCACACACACAATAAAATCAACAAAAGATTTCAACAAGCCCTGGCTGGCATAGCTCAGTGGATTGAGCAAGGGCCTGCAAACCAAAGGATCGTGGTTCGATTCCCAGTCAGGGCACACGCCCGGGTTGCGGGCCAGTTCCCAGAGGGGGACGCACAAGAGGCAACCATACACATGATATTTCTCTCCCTCTCTCCTTCCCTTCCCCTCTAAAGATAAATAAATAAAAATCTTTTTCAAAAAAGGTTAAAAAATAACATTTCTTTAAAAAAAAAGATTTCAATGGGCACTTTACAAACTAGGATATCCAAACAGCCAGTAAACAAATGTGCTCAATTTCTTTAGTCATGAAGGAAACATAAAGGAAAGCCATAATGGAGATATCACTACACAATCACCAGAATGGCGAAAATTAAACAGACTGAAAATACTATGAGTAACCAAGGATGTGGAAAACCTGGAAGGCTCATAAACTACTTAAGGGAGTTCAAATTGGTACAATTGATTGGCACTACCTATAAAGTTGAACACACACTTACCCAATGACAGTAATTACATTCCCAGGTATATACTAAACAAAAATGTGTATACATGTGCATTTGAAGGTATACCCAAGAAATGATCATAACATAATATAATCACAAAAACCTAGAAACCAAGTATCTAACAACAACAGAATGGATAAGTAAATTGTTGTATAGACAGCAATCAAAGTGAACAAACCACTGTTACATGTAACCTAGGTCAGTCTCACAAACACACTGTAAGCTAAATGAGCCAGAACACACAGAAGCCACAAAAGAATGCATATTATTGGATTCCATTTTTAAAAAGGTCAAATTTACAATGTTAGATTTCAGGATAGAGGTTGTCTTTAGAGAGGAGTGGGTAATAACTGGGAGAGAACAGAAGGAGGTGCTTCTAATGTTGACAACATTCCACTCCTTCAATTTCAGTGATGGTTATATGAGTATGCTCTCTCTTAAATACCTGATTTTGCACTTCTCTGTGTGTATATTATACATAAACAAAATGAAGTTTTTAAAGTTCATGTGGGTCAGAACTAGGGGAGTGGCAGTAGCAATGAAGAGGAGAAGATGGAATATTTTTTAACTGCAGGATGTTATATCTGATATAATAAAGTATACAAAATAAATATAAGATCAGGATATTACTTCAAAACACATATAGCTTATATTTCACACTCCTGTGCAGAGAGAAGCTTCACATATTGAATTTCAGAATGTCTGTACTACAGATAAGTCAGTTTGAAATATATGATATTTATTCATATTCTACATCCTAAACAAATTCCCCTCCAAGAACATCTTTTATATGTTTGAAGAAATCTTATGTGTTGATCCAGATTTTTTAAAGAAATTAGACTTTTACTGAGCAGTTTTTTCTCAAATAAATTTCAAAACTTTCTATTTTCTGAATAATAGAAATAGATGAGACAGGATTCTTTTCATTATGCTATTCTTTCTGCTTTTTTACACAATCTATGCAATCTTGGAAATACACATTTCAAAAATCATCACTTACCTATTCACTTTTCATATCTATTCTCTTTGGATGCAGTGAATTTTTTAAATGTCATTAAGTTCCGGGTATTTTACATGTTCTGCTGTTTTAAGTGGAAGAGCTTATTGGTACTATAAAAATGTTCTCTACTATCTATAAAAAGCATTATTTTTTAATCAAATGTTCTGAGACTTACATTGTTAATATAGTACTTCCATACATATTTCACAAATAAAAGAGCATGGAATTACTATTTTTGGTGATGGTCTATAACTAAAGCCTTGAAAATCCACCTGGTAACAACCAGTTAAGAGATAACCAAGGCTTCTACAATGGAACACCAATATCCCCATTACCCCTGGCACTTTGGAGAGTTGCAGCTTAGGAAATGTTCATCAACTGATTTCAGTATCACTACATGTCACTTACTGACCAGCAACACAGTAAGAAGCATGTAGACTCCTTTATGAAGAAATTACAAAAGAAAAGTTAAAGGTAGCAGCCAAAAGTCTTTCTAAAGAGCTTTCCATAAGATTCAGCCAATAAGGCTGTCTGCTTCAGAAATCTTGAATAACACTCCCCCAATTTTTATGCAAGTCTAAGGAAAGGGATTAATTCTTAAAAAAACAAGTCAAAAGTAAGTATATCCTCATTTAGGTCATATATTACATTAATAAAAGTTGAGGTGCCCTGTCAAGATGGAGGCATAGGTAGACACAGCACTCAGAACCTCCTAAGATCATTTCAAGACTGCAACTAAAGTACAGGACAACCATCATTCAGAACGCCTGAAATCTAGCTCAACAGAACCTCTATTATTTAGCATATAAAGAGGACACATCGAGGCTGGCAGGAGGGTCAAAGACGCTGAACAAGCTGGCCCCACGCCCACATGTGGCATTTGAAAATCAGAAGGGATGTAGAATCTAAGAAACAAAATAAACAATCAGAACTGAAACAGACTCACAGATACAGACAACATTTTGACAGTCACCAGACATGGAGGGGGTTGTGAGAATGGGTAAAAAAGGTGAAGAGATTTAGAACTACAAATGGTAGTTACAGAACAGTCACAGGGATGTAAAGAACAGCACAGGTAATATAGTCAATAATACTGTAATAACTACATACGGTGTCAGATGGGTACTAGATTTATCAGGGTAATCACTTCATAAGTTATATAAATGTCTAATCACAGGGTTGTTTACCTGAAAGTAATATATTGTATATCGAGTGTAATTTAAAAACAAAAAAGTGATTTAAAAAATCAATCATATAATACCAAAATGCCCATAAAAGTCCATGGCTGGCTTTTAGCAGCACTTTTTTTTAATTACTTTCTAATTTAGATTGAAAGTTTTATATTCTTTCATACTGCATCACGTCATCTCATAAATAGTAGGCATTAAACAATTTGTTGAATTTTTCTGTTAAAAAGCATGTTATTCGGACACTGACCCCTAACTATCTCAACAGACATCTTATTCATTCATTCTCTGTGATCCAAACATACTTACCTAATTTTAGTTTCTCAACCTAACAGTATTTTCTCTCCCCCAGTACAACTGCCCATGATGCTCCCTTCACCTGAAACAGTCCCCCACCTTCTTCAGAATTCAGATGAAATATTTCTCCAGGGGATTCCACACTAGGTCAGGTCTTTCTGTTCTGTATGCTCTCATTTTTGCAATGGTCTCATTTTTGCATTGTGCTCCTTTACATCATTAATCACAATTGTAGTTAAATAATTAATCCCATGATTGATTAGTTTAATATCTGGCTCTCCCTTCAGATGTAAGGGCCATGAGTCTTCACAACTTTATTCCTAGTGCTTTTTCCAAATCAATATTTGTTGATAAATAAATGAGTTTGAACCCTACCTTTACTACTTATTAGGTAGATTTTAAAAGGTCAGTTAATGTCATTAGGCTTCAGTTTCCATATCAATGAAACAATGATAAAAAAAGGCTAACTTAATTGTTAGGATTTATGGCAAACTCTAAGCTTTAAAATATTGTAAAAAATGTTAATCTATTATTCTAAGTATGTTTCACATAGTATTTGCTAAGGCCTTTAAAATTCTCACAGATTATTGAGATGCTAATAAATAATGGGATGGCCTGACAAAAATTAATAAGTAGTCATTAGTTCCAGTCAGCAGCATCCTGTGACGGACTCTGAGCACTGATCTAACGACTCCAGTTAGCAATCACTGCCCACCTCACTCGAGAGCCTGGCAGGCCTCCTCTAGGTCGTGCTTCAGAAAGAAGCATTTCCTGCGGAGTTGGCCCCATGAACAAATACACCACTTAAAGTGCGGATCAATACTGGAAAGATGAGCTTCTCCAATTCACTCACAACTACACTTGAGTCAATAAACTCATGTAAATCAATAATTTGTTATATTTGCTACAGTTACAGACTTTGATCTTTAATATACGCCTGGCAATACCAACATACATTTCTTTTCCTATGTTCTACAGTAACCTGATCAGGAATACAGCAAAGAAAAACACTCTCTCCCCTCTCATCTCTGTAATAAATGCAAACCAAAGTGTTCACTAACCTCTTTCAGGTATCTCTTTCTGCTAATCACCTTCATGAAAAGACTTTAAAAATTGTACATAAGCAACTAAAAGCAAGACACATGAAGAGTAACTACTAATCATACTTGTATGTAATTTTATACCTTGAGCTATATAATTCTCTTGGGTATTCCTACAGTATCCTATACATATATATGTGTGTATGTATGTATGTATATATTCACCTCATATATACACTATATACATACACACATATGTATAAACAGGGAGGGGCAAAAGTAGGATTCCAGTTGTTCATATTAAAAATAATACAATAATTAACAAATAATGATACAGAACAATCTGTTTCACATAAACCTACTTTTGCCTAACCCTGTATATAAACTCAACATTTGCTCTATTGCATTATAAAAATGTAGTGTTTATTATGTGGGTGTGTATTCACTCCTAGAAAGTGAGCTCTTTGTAAGCATGGTTGAAGTCTTTTAAATCTACATCCTCAGTACAATGTACAATGTTTCAACATAACAGGTATTCAGCGAATGTTTGCCAAATGAAATGTACAGATTCTCTCCATCATAATATTTTTCTGACACTGAATCATACTTTTGTAACAGTCAGTCCCTGGGGTTATCCCTTCCCAGCTCTGAAGGAAGACATATTCTTAAAAAAAAAATTTCCTGATATAAAGTCTGTTATTTGCTTCAAGAAAAGCCAGTGTGTGTGTGTGTAGTGGGAGGAGGGATGGGTAGAGTAACATAAAAATGAAATAAGATTGTCTATGAACTGATAATTTTTGAATTTTTTATATAGATTCATTATACTGTTGTCTCCACTTTTGTATACATTTGAAATTTTTTATAATAAAACTTTTTTAACTGAAAAAAGTAGTTATCCATATTAATTTTTCATAATGTGTTTTTTAATAGTCCCACCTGGAAATTTCTTCCTCAGTACTCATAGTCAGAACAACATGATAAACAGTGGTTATTAACTGGCCCACCCTTTGAATTTCTGATGCAAAGTCAGGATGATATTAGCTCTTGCTTTATACCTATACTAGTCATGTCCTGCTGTAGGATAAAAAGAGCCCGTTGAGAGTTAATGTGTCAAGTGATAGTTTCAACCACCTCACGATTTAATCCTACCCACTGTTTCCCTGGTTCAAATTTTAGGAGCTGAAATGGAAGCACATATTGACCATTTTCTATAGTCCAAAGGCAGCATTTCCTTTTTAAAACAAAAATTCATTTCTCATTAAAAATGAGGTTTCTAAAACCATTTTAATGACATGAGAAAATCTCATGATACACAAGTAAAAATGGTCAAGAAAGTATTAATTTCAGAGGGTTTCCAAATTTTATAAAAATAAAAATATACACATCTATAGACACACATATATATGTTCTTGCACACATGCATGTGTACATATACAGAAAAACTAGAAGGAATTATATCAAACATATAACAGAATTCTGTCAAAATATTTTATTATTTATATTTATTATGTGTTCTAATGTCCTACATAAGCAAATATTACTTTTATTTTAGATAGCTTTAAAAATCATACTGTTACATAAGGTGGCCTATGAATATAATACAACACTGCTTAAGATTTCAAGCTTAAGAAGAATTACATTGGACTTTTACTGAGGACACTGTGACCTGTTAATAAAAATTTAAGAATAAAATACCCAGAGCCTTGGCTGGTGTAGCTCAGTGGATTGAGCCTGGGCCTGTGAAGCAAAGGGTCGCCGGTTCGATTCCCAGTCAGGGCACATGCCTGGGTTGCAGGCCAGGTCCCCAGTGGGGGACACATGAGAGGCAACCACACATTGATGTTTCTCTCCCACTCTTTCTCCTTCCCTTCCCCTCTCTCTAAAAATAAATTTAAAAATATTTTTTAAAAAATTAAATTAAATTAAAAAAATTTTTAAAAAGAATAAAATCCCCAGGTACTTCACATTTTAGTGTCTCCGTGTATTCTTCTATTCTGTCTTACAGGCACTGCATTCAAAATAGGAATCAGCTGCTTTATGTATTTGACATATCCATAACTGTACCATTAGAGCATAATGTCTTAAATAATAGTAATGAGAATAATTAAAACAAAACAATTATATCCTTTCTGATATATTAATGAGTGGGAAAATGATTAGCAGTACAAATCTCTCAGATAATGCTTCTCTACTGGGAAAAAGAGAACAATTTGGCAAGTTAGCTAAATCAATTAATCTTTTCCATCTGCTGCAAACCATGCACACTAAAATACTCTCCCAGCTTTACTTAAATAGAGAAGAAAATGGGACTTTCATTTGGTGTTCATATCATATCAATAGGAAGAACATGCTGAATAAGGCCTTCCGAATGGACTACTTTGAGAGCCAACAAAAGGCCGGAAGCTGAAGAATTAAGAAGAGAAAACCTTACAGGGAGTATTCGTACTTGGCAGCTACTGGTGATTTGATCAGGCCCAGGACAGAACATTCTTGTTTTACTTCTCTGTATTTTCATAAAAATGATTTTTCCATTCCAACACTTACATATGCCTGTGCGCAGCAGTGAGACTAGCATTCGCTTACTCTCAATACATATGGTATGCATTCAATGACATCATTCACCACTACATTTGCCAAGTCGAACCTCTCCTATAGACCACCAAAACACAGTTTCACAGTCCCAGCGGGGCTGAGAGCAGTTCCAAAGCAACAGGTCAGTCCTGCAGAATGGAGAGGTCATTAATGTTTCATCCCATGTATCCCATACGCTCCCTGTCCCCTAATAAATAAAAACCTTTGTAACTGTGTAATGTATTCAGCTTCTATTAACTCTTTCACTGTTGTTTTGCATAGTAAAGTGAATACCCTCTTGATGGCTCTTATCACTACAGTGCTCTGGCAGGTGCTGTTTACTATCTCTATGAAAGAGATTAGAGTAAATTTTCTTATGAAGACAGAGTAAAATTACTATGCGAGCTGTAAATCAAAACTCATGTAACTGATATTTTTAATTAATGATTATGAAATAAAAATCAAAGCAGCTTTTCTAGCAAAGAAAAACTTTCAATAATATTCTGATTTTCTAATTTAAAAACCCTACTTAAAAGATTTTTAAATGATTACATAATGGATTCTATGATGTTTATGATTCCAAATAGTTAAAAACCTTGATAATTATTTTCAAAGAGGTATTAAAGGTCCTTCTTAATTGTTTTTTTTAAAGCAGTGAAAAAATTGGAGGAAAAAGCAACCTCACTCACAAAAATAATCGTATTTCCCATTGGTCTATATATACAACCACACATGTAAGTACAGGAAAACTGAAAAAGTATTGCGGAAAGATTTCAGGTGGGGTCGTGCATCACAACATGCTGGTTACGGAGGTAGCTGAACAAATAGCAGAGCTCTTAGTGCAAACTGTTCAGGGTTTTAAAGCAGGTGTCAAGAAACCTACTCTTCAGGCCACACAACAAAGTAGAGCACTCTTTTGACAGGCCTCAGTGTCTGTTCGTTTAACACTTCTCACCTGAGGCTGAGATACAGGCTGGCCACTGTCCATTGTGTATGTTGTGAGGTCTGAAATTATGTAAATCATAACATAAGTCAGGTATTACATAACAAACTTATTACATTCTTTTTATTAAAATGCAGAGTAACATATTTCCATTTACAAGAAAATTTCAATGAATTCATGTGATTTAGAAAAATGATTTTATTATCCATATTTTAATATGAGCAGTAAACTCATATGGTAATGCTATGAATTTTCTGAGACGTGAGCAATCTGATAGACACTGTGATACTCCTGAAGAACTATTTAAGCATTTCAAAACCACAATCTATTTAGAAATGTAAGACACAAGAATGGTTCTGAAAAATCAATGACTGAATTGTAAAGTGCATGCGTCCTCCAAGATAATAGAATACTATCAATGATACTCACTACAACTCACTACTCTGTAATGAGTAGATAATGCTCACCACAACCCATTTTATTGGGGAGAACTTGGGCTCAGAGACAATACATATATTGCCCAGGGTTGCACAGTTAGTAAAGTGGCAGAGCTAGGTTTTCAAATCAGGTGTTTTCTGACTCTAAGGCGTCCCTCTATATCAAACTGAGCAAATTTAAAGAGACTTACAGTGAAAGGATAAAGCTCAAATCCTCTAAGAACTAGTTAGCAGAGAAGATTGGGACTAGAATTATACTTTCTATAATATGAATGCAAACAGGATAAAATTAAACATCTAGCATTCTTTGACAGCCAAAAGTAAGGATAAATCTATTAACTAAAATGAAAGATATATACTATTTGGTTAAAATATGAGTAACTCAAACTGCTCCCCAATTCCCATGTTTAGTGGACTCCCTGATATATTCCATTTCTAAAATTCTGTCAGTCTATTTGTGTCCAGTATTCGAGGACAACAGTTCCTAAAACTAAGAGATAAAATTTTCTTCCCAAAGGTAAAAATTAATGGGTCCTAAATATTAAAACAAGTAAATATGTAGCTAAAGAGTTTCTTCCGATCAGCTTTTGCACAACTATAGGCAAAGTAGAGCATCATTAAAGACACGACATTCTTCAACAAAATTAGCAACCTAAAAAGAAAAAATTTCACAAAACATAGTCAAGATACCCACCCTCCCCTTTGCCCACAATAGGAATAAAAACAGAGAACTCTAGGTAGCGCCTACGGAAGACAGAATCTCAACCAGTGAACTTCTGGTTGGATCCAGTATACAACTGAGTAGCAAGGCTGTTTCTGTGGGAAGGAAATTCTTATAGGCTATGGAATACCTCGACCACCGGACTTCAGAAATGTCCCTTCCCAATAGACCTAGAGTCCCACGATTCATCCTGAGAAAACTACAGAAAGCCATTTAAATTTCTTAAACATACTTGTTAAATACTTACTAAAACAACATTCTGACTATTCTAAGTAGGACCACAGGAAGGAAATGCCATCAACTCTTTACTTCACCAACAAACCGTTGAGAACGTGTTAAGTGGCAGCTGACAGAGGAAGAGGCGACTGAAATATTTTGACCATCAGACCCAGGAACCCTCACAGTGAACTGAGTCTGTACAGAACAGAAGAAAACCACTCTTCAAGGATCTTATTTCTCTCCTGGCACTTCAATTTTGTTTTGGCCATTTTACTAAATTAGAGAATGAAGAAAAACAGACAAGATAAAAGCAAAATTTATCCCCTTCAAATGTTAACTGTTAAAGCAAGACACAATGATTTGTGAGCTGATGTTCTACTCAGGACAAATTAAAGAGAAAGAAAGAGCAAGTGCATGCTTTGAGTATATCTGCAGTACACACTATTTTAGAGTTATAATACTACACAGTGCCCTATTAGGCAGTGAAACAAACTGATTTACATAAACACCAGTTTCCAGAGCTCCAAATGCATGCAGGTGGAGAAATACACTGGATTTGGGATCATATAAACTGAGTTTGAAACCTAATTCTACCCAAAGGCAACAAATGAAAGACAGAAGACAAGTCACAGTCTTTTCAAGCTCAACTTTTATTTGAAAAATGGGAAGATAATAATGCTTATCCTCACAAAGTTAAAGGCACCAAATAAATTGAAATGTTTGAAAATGTTTTACAATTATATAAGAGCCTTTCACAAACTAGTGTCTCACACATACATCTTATAAATAAATCTCATCTCCATGGTTTGGAGTAATCTGTATCAACACTTTACCTCCTTACAGTGAAAAACTGGAAGTCACTTGCACAGATATAAATAAACTATAAAAGTTAGTGTGTTTCTTTGACCAACATTGCTGACTCACTCATAAACAAAATGAATGAGATTACCCAGTTAGATCAAACCACTAATTTTAGGTATTTATGTAGTAGTTGGTGGCAGACCAAAACGTGTGTGTGTGTGTGTGTGTGTGTGTGTGTGTGTGTGTGTGTGTATTTGGGAATATATACTTTTTTCCCCAAAAAATCCAGATACAATATTTTTTAATTGCCTGTTTAACAGCATCAGAGCTGATAAAGCAATTAGAATCAGAGAAGCCAAGACTCCAGAGAAAAGAAAAGGACTGGGAGGTGAGCGAACATTCTGCTGCCCCTCTGTCCCTAGGGTCATCGCTAATTCTGGGCAAAGGTCAAGAGGCTGAGAATCCATACAGGCTTTCCTCCAGACAAAAGGTTGCTTCTGGAAAACAGAAATAAGCAAAACTTTTGCCTGTCTCCTGAGGCCAGTAAAACAAAATTAGAAACTTGAGGGGCCAAGATCCAGAGAGAAGAGAAAGGTAGAGAAATAAGCCTGACACATTGCCAACTTTCTCCTTAAGACACTTGCCAAATAGTGTAGGACTAAGAGGCTAAGCAGAAAGCCTTCAAAAGCAGGAAAAAGTTTTCAGCAGTCTCAGAATGCTGAGGAGAAAAGAATTAGAGCTCAGAACCCATTAAGGCAAGAAGCCATGGTGAACACAGAGCTCTCAGTTGAAAGTTCTAGAAGGCTAGCCTCAGCTCAACCTCTGGGTTAAAATGCTTAAACCCCACTCTACTTGCATAGTGGAGGAAAGCGAGAACCTCTCCAAAAGAAAATATTATCTGCAGATGCACCAATTTTTATATACAATGTATATATACCTTTCTATCAAAATTTACCGGATATACCAAGAAAAACAAGGCAGACAACCAAGAGAAAAAACAAACAAGAGAATCACAGGTAAAACAATCATAAGAGAATCATAAAATAGAGTTAGCAAATAAGAATTTTTAAAGTACCATGATTAATACATTTTAAAAAATGGAGAAACAGATGGAAAATACTGAGAAAAATTGAGAATTTCAACAGAGAATTAAAATATAAAATTAAAGCAATAGAAATGAAAAACTACTGAAATTATGATCTAATAGATAAGTTTAACAGTAGGCTATTGATGAACTGGAAAGCAAGCCACTAGAATATGACTTGAAGCAGAATAAAAAAATAAATACTTAAAAAGCCCTAATATATCCTAAATATAGATGAGACTAAAACGCAATCTAAATGAAAGAAGCCAAAAGACCAGATATTGTATGATTCTATTTATATGAAATGTCCAGAACAAGCAAATACATAAAGACATAAGATTAGTAGTTCCCAGAGCTGGGAGGTTCAAGGAGATGGGAAAAAAGGGGAATGACTGGTAACGGGTACAGGATTTCTTTTTTTGAATGAAACAAAATGTCCTGTAATTAGTCATAATGCATACATAACTTTGTAAATATGCTGAAAAACATTGAATTAATATACTTTACAAAGGTATAATGGGCCCTTCTGGTCAGGATGGCAACGTCGTAGTGAGATGTGATATTCAGAACCTCCCACAATTCAAGTTACAACTACACTGCAGTACCACTATCATTCAAAATTGCCTGAAATCTAGCTGAACAGAAGTCCTATAACAAAGGATATAAAGAGGAAGCCACAGGGACATAGGTAAGAAGGGCAGAGCTCAGAAAAGGCTGATCCCATATCCACATGTGTTGGTTAAAAATCAGAAGGATCTCTTGGCTGCAGAGGTCCCCCCTGGGTCCCAGCCCAGGGTTCTGGTGCCAGGAAGAGAAGTCCCCATAACTTCTGGGTATAAAAACCAGCAGAGATTGCAGGTAAAAGGAGGGCTGCTATAGTCCCAGGAGTTCCTCTTAAAGGACCCACACAGACTTACTCAGACACCCTAGCTCTAAGCTTCAGTGATGTGGCAGCAGCTCAACAGTCACCAGGCACTAACAGAGAGGAATTGAATTGTCTGGCATCAAGACAAGAGCCAGAAGGGTAGCTTTCTCCCAGACAGAAATGCTGGCAGAGGCCATTGTTCTTTTGCTGAGCCCTCCTCTCACAGAGTCTCCAGGCAGGTACCATGTCTGAGTCTCCATTAACCTAGCTAACAATGTAGCCCTATGCTGGTGATTCCCTGAGGCCCCATTCAACCTAAAGACCCACTCAAGCCCTTTCCAGTGGGTTTTCCATATGAATGGCCTCTCTTGGCTCATTCTTTGAACTTTCCTAAAATCTCTCAAACAAGCAGCATCTGATCTTGGCATACCCTGTACCTATTGCTAAGTGGCCCCAGGCCCACCTCTAGTAGCAGCTGGCTTTGGTTCACAGCTTAGCTTCTACAGTTACCTCCAAGCCCAGCATCATCTGCATATCACTTTTGTAGCTCATGCTGGTGGCCCCAGGCAGGACACAGGCAGAAGCTGACCTTGACCTGCACCATCCAGGAGGCCCCTGAGTAAGCCTACTCAGTGGACAGCTCCAGACCCAACCACCTCCACAAGCAGACAAGGGTACCTGAGCCCCACTAAAGTGACTTCTGCTCTGTGGGATCAGCCTCTGCGTAGCAGATCCTCCAAAGTGGTTTTGGCCAGGCCTTGGAGCCAATCAGTCTGCTGGTAAATCCCTTCCATTAATGTACCAATAGCAATCAAGGCTTAACTACAACAGGAGGGTGCACACAGCCCACATTGGGGGTGGGTGCGCTTGGAACACCCAGTTCAGGTGACTAGGGAGGCAGTGCCACTGGGCCCTACAGGACACCTACTGTATAAGGCCACTCTACCAAGTCCAGGAGACATAGCAGCTCTGCCTAATACATGGAAACAAACATGGGGAGGCAGCCAATATATGGAGACAAAGAAACACAGCCCAAATGAAAGAATCAGAACAAAACTCCAGAAAAAGAACCAAACAAAATACAGACCTGCAATCTACCAGATATAGCGTCAAAACACTGGTTATAAGGATGCTCAATGAACTTAGGGGAAGAGTAGAGGAATTTAGTGAGAACTTCAACAAAGAGATAGGAAACATAAAAATGGAGATAGAAAACAAAAACAACCAGTTAGAAAAGAATACGCTGACTGAAAAGAATAATACATTTCCAGAAATCCTTGATTTGATTCTCTACTTTATCTAATTAGATAAAGATAAAGGAGCAGGAAACACCCAATCAAAACAGAAGAAAGAAAAAAGATATTAAAAAATGAGGATAGCCCTGGCTGGTGTAGCTCAGTGGATTGAGTGCGGGCTGTGAACCAAAGGGCTGCTGGTTCGATTCCCAGTCAGGGCATATGCCTCGGTTGCAGGCCAGGTCCCCAGTGGGGCACCCACACATTGATGTTTCTCTTCCTCTCTTTCTCCTTCCCTTCCTCTCTCTCTAAAAATAAAGAAATAAATTTTTTTTTAAATGAGGGTAGCCCTGGCCAGTTGGTTAGAGCATCATCCTGATAAGCCAAGATTGTGGGTTTGATCCCCAGTCAGGGCATATACAACAATCAACCATGAATGCATAAATAAATGGAAAAACAAATTGATGTTTCTCTCACCCTCCCCCAAACCCCCATCCTCTCCCTTTTTCTTTCTCTAAAATCATAATTTTTTTTAAAATGAGGATAGTGTAAGGAGTCTCTGGTACAATTTCAAGCATACAAACATTCGCATCATGGGGGTGCCAGAGGGAGAACAGAGACAGCAAGAAATTGCAAACCACCTGGCCGGTGTGGCTCAGTTAGTTGGAACATCATCTTGTGGACCAAAGAGTCTCAAGTTCAATTCCTAGTTAGGGCACATGCCTAGGTTGCAGGTTCAATGCCCAGTCAGGGCTTCTATGAGAGGCAACCATTCAATGTTTCTCCATCACACTGATGTTTCCCTCTCTCTCCCCGTCTCTTCCCTTCTCTCTAAAATTAATGGGCATATTCTTGAGTGAGGGTTAAAAAAAAAATTTCAAATTGAAAACCTATTTGAAACAAAATAATGTCAGAAAATTTCCCGAACCTAGTGAAGGAAATGCATACAAGTCCAAAAAGTGCAGAGAATCCCAAATAAAATGAACCCAAAGAGTCCCACACCAAGACACATCATAATTAAAATGCCAAAGGCTCAAGACAAAGAGAGAATCTTAAAAGCAGCAGAAAGGAAAGCAGTTACCATATTTTACCATGTATAATGCACACCCATGTTTTTGGTCCAAACTGCCAGGAAAAAAATCTTTTGTTTTAATTTTTTTATTCAATTTTTATTTATTTATATTTAGATACTTATTTTCTGTATTATAAAAAAATTAGCATTTATTTTTTATCATATTATGGTACAAGAAGTTTTATGCAACAATAATTACAAAACACAAGAACAGAGACAAGGTATTTCAGGTACTACTCATGTATAATGCACATCCTTATTTTTCCCTCAAAAATTTGGGCAAAAAAGTGCACATTATAAACAGCAAAATACGGTAGTTACTTGCAACTGAGTTCTCATAAGACTGTCTGCTGATTTCTCAATGGAAACTTTGCAGGCCAGAAGGGATTGGTATGAAATACTCAAAGTGATGAATAGCAAGGCCCTACAACCAAGATTACTCTACCCAGCAAAGGAATCATTTAGAACTGAAGGACAGACAGATAAAGAGCTTCCAAGACAAGAAGCTAAAGAAGTTCATCACCACCAAACTAGTAACACAAAAAATGTGAAAAGATCTTTAAGAAGAAAAAGGAGAAAAAATGATAAGAAATATGAATAATAAAATCACAACTACATATCAACCATTACTTTATTTTTTTAATTTTTTATTTTTTAATATATATATTTTATTGATTATGCCATTACAGTTGTCCCATTTCCCCCTTCATTCCCCTCCACCCTGCACACCCCCTCCC
>PVKM010008559.1:5691-38779 GCA_004027735.1 Carollia perspicillata
CCCCTGGTGCTCCCCACCTCCCTCCCATTTCCACCCCCCTTAGTTTTTGTCCATGTGTCCTTTATACTTGTTCCTATAATCCCCTCCCTTTTTCCCTGAAATTCTCTCCCTAGACATTCCCACTTCTGACCACCAAGTATGTGGAAATTTTCCCCCACAATAACAATTCTCTGTGACGCCAGCTAGGTGTCCTACAATTCAGCTCAATTCTAACACTATCTACCACCTAAGATAGTGTCAGATCTCACGGTGAAGGGCTCGGTCCCACAAGACTGCTCACACCCTTCAGATGCCAATCGCAAAGAGTAGGTTCCCAGGTTACCCACAACTTCGGTCCGACTTGGCTACAAATTGGAATTTCCCACCAACCCTGCTCAATTAATTTGCTGGAGTGGCTCACAAAACTCAGGGAAACACGTATACTTACATTTACCAATTTATTAAAGGACGTGATAAAGAATGAACATGAACTGCCAGGAAAGAGATACACAGGGTGAGGTCTAGGAGGGTCCCGAGCACAGGAGCTTCTGTCCCTGTGGAGTCGGCGTGTGTTGCCCTGCCGGCGTGGATATGTCCACCAACCTAGAAGTTCTCTGGACCCCTATTACTGGGATTCTCATGGAGGCTTCCTCATGTAGGCATACTCGCTTATTAACGCATTTCCAGCCTCTCTCCCCTCTGTGGAAAAGAGGCTGGGGCAGGGGAGTAGGTGGCTAAAAATTCCAAGCTTCTAATTATGGCTTGGTATTTTATTTAATTTCTGCATATTTTTTTTAACTTTCCAGCTTTCCTCCTGTTATTGATTTCTAGTTTCATACCACTGTGGTAGGAAAAGATACTTGGTAAGATGCATCTTCTTAAGTTTGTTAGGACTTGTTTTGTGACCTCACATGTGCTCTATCCTGGAGCACGTTCAGTGTGCTATGGAGAAGAATGTGGGTTCTACTGTTGTTGGTTGAAATGTTCTGTGTATATTTGTTAGGTTCATTTCTTGAAAGTATAGTTCAAGCCCATTATTTCCTATTGATTTTCTGTCTGGGTGATTTATCCATTGTTGAAAGTGGCATACTGAAGTATCTAATATTATTGTGTTGCTGTCTATTTCTGCCTTCGGGTCTGTTAATAAACGTTTAACACAGGGGTGTCAAACTCATTTTCACCGGGAGCCACATCAGCCTCCTGGTTGTCTTCAAAGAGCCAAAATAATTTTAGGACTGTAAAAATGTAACTACTCTTTAATTGTTAAGGAGTTGAAATTACATTTGGCCTTTGAAGGCAACCAGGAGGTGGATGTGGCCCCCGGTGAAAATGAGTTTGACACCCCTGGCTTAACAGTGCTTGGATACTGGGTGTGGGAGGTCTGTCCTTCATATCCTTTTCGGTGGTCTCTGAGCAGCCGAGATCCGTGGTTTGGCATCTGACATTAATTTTAGGAAATTGTCAGCCATATTGCTTCAAATGTTGCTTCTTTTCCTTTCATGGTTTCTTCTCTTTCTGGAATTCCAATTATGTATATGTCACATATTTTATAGTTTTTCCATAATTCTTGAATATTTGGGGAGTTTTTTTCAGTTTTTTTATTTTTGTTTTCCAGTTTCAGAAGTTTCTGTTGTCATATCCTCAAACCCAAATATTCTTTCCTCAGCTGTGTCTGGTCTACTAATGAGTCAGTCCATCAAAGGCATTCTTCATTCCTACTACGGTATTTTCAATGTCTAGAATTTCTTTCCCTTTATTCTTCCTGTTTTTGATCTCTAGAACTTATTTTTTCATTCTTTCCTAGAATTTCCATTTGTCTGCTTACACTACCCATCTGTTCTTGTATGTTGTTTACTGTTTCCTATAATGCCCTCGGCATATTAAGCACAGTTATTTTGAATTCCTGGTCTGGTAATTCTAACACTATAACTCTGGATCTGATGCCATTTAGTCTCTCCAAACTGTTTTTTCTTTTTATCTTTTAGTATGCATTTTGTTGCTAAAATGCGAAGGTGATGTACTGGGTAACAGGAACTGTGGTGAATAAGTCTTCGGTAGTATAAGGTGGCGGGGTGGGAAGCACTCCGTAGTTTTGTGCTTAGGTCTCAGCTTTTTGTCTAGGATTTGCCCCTGGTCTGTGAGCTTCTCAGCGAACCAGTGCTTCTCAGTTTCCACCCCCTGCCCCCAGGTGGGAGAGCATGGCTAGAGGGAGCTGTAGTTATGTGTTTCCATTCCTTGAATGTGGGAGGCTAGAGGGAACTAGGGTTTTTTCCTCCCCCTACTTGGAAGGATAGAACTGGCTGGAGTCGGTTATTTCTCTCCCCCTGGATGAGTTAGGCTCTGGTAATATACTTTTCCCTGAGGGCAGGCTTTCTTAAAAAAACAGAATATTGTGGTGTGTTTCAAAATGGTTCCTCTTCCATCCCCACCAGTGGAAGCATGAGGGGATTTTTCTGATATTCACCATCAGGGTCTTGTAGAGCTCCTGGAGAAAAACTCCGGCGGAACAAAAGTGTGAAGGTCCCCTGATGACTGGGTCCCCTTAAGCTTTTAACTTTCAGAGCTGTCCACACTAAACTTCCAGTAATTCATCAATCATGCTTTGTTTTTCTCACCCCAGCACTGGTTCCCAGGGAGGTTTCTGTTCATGTGGTTCTGCTCCAGAAAGTTGTGATTCTCTGTACCCACCTGTCTGTCTTTCCACATTTGGGTGTGGCAGTATGCCCTGTGTCCTTACTGTGCTGGTGGATCAAAAAAAGAGCTGTCGCTTTTTCAGTTTGTTCAGGTTTTTACTTATTGTTAGGACAGAGCGGTAACTTGAGAGTTCCTCATGTGCTGGACTGAGGTCCCTTCATAACACTGGACCTCCAAGCAGCTGCAACATCACTGACCGCTCTCACTTTCAGGAATAAACGCTCTCTTTTCTTGGCCTCTATGGTAGTATATTCTATTTGTTTTCCTCCTTCTCTCTGTGTCTTTTCTACTTGAATATAGAATTTCCCAAGGATTGGCCCTGGACCCCCTTCTCTGCTGCACTTTATAGATATTCTTTTTCAGATGATTCTATCCATTTCCATTAATTTAAAAATATATGTAGTATTATTCACTCCTCTTCTGTTTCTCTGCCCTACAGATTTACAGCCAATGGCTTTCAGCATTTTCATCTTTGTGTGCCCTCAGACGGCCTGCTTTTCCTGCCACATTAAATAGGACACCTATATCCACCAAAGTTGCTGAAGACAGAAACCTAGAAGTCTTTCTTAACACCTCTCATTCCTTCATCGTCTATTTTCAATCCATGAACTCTATAGGCAAAATTTTCTTAAATCTATACATATAGTTCTCCATTCTTCCTATACCCTAGTCAAAGTCACCACAATCTCACACCAAAAATATTTTAACTTCATACTAATGAGTCCTTCTGCTGACAGACACTCTTGCCCTCCTTCGGGGGCTCCCCAATGTGTACAGCACTATGGTGTAGTGAAAGAGTACAGGTTTTAGGGCCAGAAAGACCTGCCACCAGCTAGTTAAACATATTGATTAACATCTAAACCTCATACTTCTCAGCAATAAAAAGGCAAAACCAAAACAAGCAAACAAAAAACAAAGAAAAAAATCTTACCTGATAGGAATGCCATAAAGAAAGATACAATTAATGAAAAGTGCTTGGAATAATGCTGAGCTTCGAATAGCCACCTAGGCAGTAGCCTCTGCTACGTTAAGTCCAAAGATCTCTTGATTCTTGGCCTAATGTATAATCCACACACATTCCTCAGCATAAAACACTATTCTGGCTACAGAGCAAATGTCCTAGTTTTGCCTTAATGATCGACAGACACCTAATTATCCAAAATGAACTTGAAAAAATTATAAATTTTAATTCTCTTCCATTAAACTTACATAGACTATATACTCATGTAACAACAACGTCACACAATTGCTAAACTCTAAAAAATGTTTTGAATTATTAACTTAAATAGCTGAACAATAATTCCTACAAAAGTGTTGGTTAAAGTATGTCCTATATTAATGAAATGTATGGTTTATATAGTTGTTCTGCTTCAATACTTACTTTGTCCTTTGTTTTCTCAGGGGTTAAAGGATAAGTTTTCTCAGCAAGTACTTTGCAAGCTGCATTATCTGTAAATAAAAACACACTTTAGCATTTTAATTATTTAACTTGTCATTAACTGTAAGTACAGAAAACTCAAATTTGAAAAAAACTAACTTAATAACTGTGATTTTGTAATAGTTTTAGAAGAAAAGCAATACAGGTTGAATAATCTGACAGATATGGTAAAGTATTCTTTAAAATATTTGTGATACAATTATATTAAAAATTACTTGTTGCTTATCTGGATTCAAACTTGACTACACATTCCATATCTTTATTTGCTAAAACTGGCAACTTTTGAGAAAATGTTTGGAAGCCTTGCTTTTTACAGGATGCCCATACATATCAGAGGATGGACTGAAAAGAGATTAAAATTTAGGAAGTAGCATTGAAGAACTCCCACATGTAATGGCTAATAGCAGTACATGAGGCTGCAAAGGAGACTGAGCAGGAATTGCCTGAGAAGAAATTTCTAGTTTATTTGTTGTGTGTATCACTGGACTATTGGCTCCTTGAGGACAGGGATAGAGGTCATTTCTCGGTTTCCTAACACTTAGCAAAGAGCCTGACACACAGCAGGAGCACTGGCATGTACAATGAGCACACCCTCAGTGAATGTTTATTGAACGAACTAACGACGGGCGCTATGATGCGAGTTAAGACCCGATTTCTAACCTCAATATCTTCATTTCTTAAATACAACCAAGCCAAAAAGCACTCGGTTTCCTGGGCTACTGATTTTCTTAATATATACTGCTTTGTGACAAAAATAATAAAGTGCAGATTTATGAAAATTAGTTTCACTATTTATTACCTGATTCTGAAGTACCCTTTGGTTTTGGAGAAATATTTTCGTCTGCTAATGTCATCACTCTATAATAAGAACAAATTAATAGTACTCTCTTAATCTTTCAGTAACTTTTGAGAATCCTCAAATAATACTTAAAATAAGGACATTTATATGCAATGAATTATCCTGTAGAACTC
Source organism: Carollia perspicillata (assembly GCA_004027735.1). NCBI lineage: Eukaryota > Metazoa > Chordata > Mammalia > Chiroptera > Phyllostomidae > Carollia > Carollia perspicillata. The sequence continues at coordinate 10,775 of PVKM010008559.1, forward strand.
AGGGAATAGACATCTACACAGGTTGGAAAATCAACACAAAAGTAAGAGCTTGGGACATTTAGGCAGAGAGGGAGCCTCGGTTGCCCCTCCTGTGAGTCCCTTCATCCCTGAACATTGTGTACAGGTTCTCAAGGCTCCACATACTAAGAACAATGTGCAAGGTGGTCAAATTTAGAACCAAAACACCTGGCAAAGAGCTACTTCAGTGAGGTGACTCTACTGCAAAGGCTGCAAGAAGGAAACCAGGTCGAAGCCTGGGTGGAGGACTTCAGGAAGACTTGGTGAGTCTGGGGTAGCAACAAAAACAAAGCTGAGGGAAAAATCGGCAATGGAGGACCTCAGGCCCTAAATGAGGCCATAAGTTCACCAGTGACTTTATCGGTAGAATCCAGTCCAGGTACAGAATAAGTCTTGAAACCTGCAGCACACGTTTGTAAACATCCAGAGACAACTTGTAGACATCAGCCACTTCAAGCTCCAATGTCACCCCTCCCCCACCTGTGGCCTGCCACCATGCCTACTTAGGGTGGCTATTTGCCCACACTGGGACCTTTCTGAGAATAAAAGTGAGCTCTATTAAAAATTATGTCTGAACAAAAGGCACATGTTGGGGCTGTTCAAGGCAAATCAAGAGATATGGTCACCTACCTACATGGCATCCTCAGGAATATGGAATAGGGAGAAAAATCTAGAAGTCTCAGCATTCACCCAAAAGGGACTTTTAAAAAAACTTTATTCTCAATTACAGTTTACATTCAATATTATTTTGTATCGGTTTCAGGCATACAGAATAGTGGTTAGACAATCATATATTTTATAAAATGTTACCCCTGATATTTCCAGTACCTACCTGGCACCATACATAGTTATTACGACATTGTCTACTGTATTTCCTATGCTGTACTTTATATCCCCGCACAAGAAACTTTTCAATGGAAGTAACTGGATGGCATTAATCAAGTTTAATTCATGATTCCCCAGCTGAATAAAGAAAAAGGGTGATGAGAGCCCATGAGAAGTTTAGATCGGTTATTTAAAAATAAAGATATATTTTCTTTGCATATCTAAGTGATAGGTTTTGTTTTTTAAAGATAGGTCAGCATTGAAGGGAGACAGGAAATAGGATGACATACGTATAACCAAGCATCATATTACGTTTGCTCCATTTCAATACACAGGCAACAGTCATTGAAGTGAGTCTATACAGATTTTACAGCAATATAAACAAAACTTCCTCTCTCCATTAGGTAGTCTGTCAAAGTTGCAAGGTTTTAATTTTGTGAACGTGTTACTTAATTAAAGAGAACACCAAAATATTTAGTGAATAATAGGTGCTCAAATGCAGTATCGTTATTATCCAAACCTCACTCCTTCCCTCTTAAGAAAACATTGTGGTGCGTTGTGCCCTGGCTGGTGTGACTCAGTGGTTGAGCACCAGCCTGCGAACCAAATGGTCACTGGTTCGATTCCCAGTCAGGGCACATGCCTGGGTTGCTGGCCAGCTCCCCAGTAGGGGGTGCTCAAGAGGCAACTACACATTGATGTTTCTCTCCCTCTCTTTCTCCCTCCCTTTCCCTCTCTAAAAATAAATAAATAAAATCTCTTAAAACAGAAAATATCATGCTGCAAATTCTGAAGTCTATCATCACTCTCCGGTGACCTTAATCATTCACCTTTAGAATTTTCACTAGGGTTTCACTGTTATTCCTAGGTAAATCAAAGAACGATTTACCTTGGAATAACAGTAATAGATTTTCTTTTCTTCAAAATTTCTAACCATTCTGATACAAACATATTCATAAGGAGGCTATCACCCTAATACTACTTTTTTTTCACTCTACATACTTTCCCAAGAGGACAACTATGCTTTCAGTCCAGAACTTTTCCCTGGCTCTCCAGGCAGAGAATTGCTGCTTATCATCAATTCAAAACAGTGTAGCTATTTCAGCATTTTCCAAACTAAAATCGTCTGTCACCCCAACTTCCTCTTGCTTTCTTATTTGTGTCCCTTCACCAAGTGAATGAATCATTCATTCAGTTTTCTACGTCAGAGGACTGGAGGCCAACTTGGACACCATTTCCTCCCTTAACCAACCAATCATTAAAAACTATTGATTATCCCTCATGAATTGTTCCCAAATTTTTTCTTTATGCTACCCTTGCTGCTAAAGTTCAGATCCTAATCACGCCTTACATGGAATGCTACAATAGTCATCCTCTCAACTCAATCACTCCTTCTAATCCATCTTTTCCTTGCTGCAAGAGTACTTGCTTGAAGACAGAACTATGATCATGCATATCTCTGAGAAGAGTGGGATAACAGGCAAGAATTTCAGTTGGGTAACAGAAAAGTTCCACAGATAGCTGTACTCAGAAGTTTATCAATCCTCACCCCCAAACACTTGTCAGCATGGAATATCTATACAATAAAGATCCCCACCAAAAAAGACAGCACTGTACTGTCTACCATTTAATTCTGTGGAGGGAAATCTAGGTAAAAGATAGTAGGGCTTGTACATGATTATCTGAAGGACATGAAATCTGTCAAATAGCTATAGACTTTTCCCTTGCATGTCAAGAAGCTTAGAGTCAGAATATGGCTCAAGTCATCTGACTCTTAACTTTTATGGCTTATTTTCCTTTGTTCTAGTCCCTTTCTCATCTGTGTCTCCTATTAAAAGTTATATTTTCTTGATCCTGACTTTGCTTTCTTTACAGTTAATTGATATAATTCACCCACTTAAAGTGTGTAATTCACAGAGTTGTGCGACCATCGTCACAATCTTATATCACGAAGTCGATTCCCATTTCTTTCTGAGCCTCCGTGTCTTAGGCACCCCCTAATCTGCTTTCTGCCTCTGTAGATTTGTCTGTTCTACAGTCACACGAGGAACCAGTCAGTGTGTGGCTCACCATTTAGCACAACGTTTGCAGAGTTCATGCACGTTGTAGAATGTATCAGAATTTCCTTTTTTTATTGTTGGATAATATTCTATAATGAATATACCACAGTTTATTTATCTACTCATCAGCAGATGGACATTTGGACTGTTTCCGCTTTTTGGCTATTATGAATAAAGGTACTGTGAACACTCACATACAAGTTTTGGTGTGGACATATGTTTAATTTCTCTTAGGTGTGCATAGCTGGGAGTGGACTGCTGGATATTATGGGGCATTTTGAGGAACTGCCAAACTGTTTTTCAAAGTACTACCTTCACCATTTCAAATTCCCATCGGCAATGTACGACAGTCCAAACTGCTCCACGTCCAAGACAAATTTATTAACTGTCTTTTTGGTTATAGCCATCCTGGGGGTATGAGGTGGTATGGCACTTGAGTTGTGCATTTTCCCAATGGATAATGATATTGAGCACCTTTTCATGTGCTTATTGGTCATTTGCATATCTTCTGTTCAGCTCCTTTGCCAGTTTTTAAATTGGGTTATCTGTCCTTTCATTGTTGAGTTGTAAGAGTTCTTTATATATTATGGATACAAGTTTCTCATCAGATACACAATTTACAAATATTTTATTCCATTCTGTGGATTGTTTTTCCACTTTCTATGTGGCATCTACTAACTTTGTTTTTAAACTTGTATGAATTTTTTATAAGTTCCTTCAACCTTTTAAGATTAAGGTGCTAACAAATTTCATTATGTTTCACAGAACTACTGAAAATATTTCAGGGATTCCCATCAAATTCAGGATAAAATAAAGGTCCCAGCCTTAAGGCCATTCATGATCCAGACTTCGACCACTCCTTCGAAATGTCTCACATATACCCGACCCTGCAGTCTCCGTGCCCAGAACCAAACTCTTGGTCTTTCCCCAGTAATACGTTTCTCCTCGGTCTTCCCCACCTTAATAAATAAATGGCAACTCCATCCTCCCAGTTGCTCAGGACAAAGCTGTGGGGTCTCCTTTCTTACCCCACCATTCAATCCATCCACAGTCTACCCTGTTGGTCCTGCTTTCAAATTATATCCAAAATTTCAACTCTCACCACCTCTACTCTTACCACGTGGTCCAGAGCATGGAAAAAACCTCTTGTGTAGATTATGGAGAAATTCTCCTAACTACAATATCCCCAGCTCCTCGCTTCCTCATAGTCTAGTCTCAACATAGCAGCCACGGTGGGGTTTTTTGTGTTGTTGTTGTTCCTGCTGTTGTTAAAACATAAGTCATATCATGTCGCCCTTCTACACCCTTCAAAGGCTTTCCAATGCATTTGCACTCGCCTACAATGTCTTATATTACCTGGCCTCCCGCTTCTTCTCTCAGTTCATCTCCGACTTCTCCTTGTTCCCTCCGCTCCAGAGCCTAGGCCTCCTTGCCTCAGACCTTGCTCCAACTATTCCTTCTATCCCGAATGCCCTTTCCTCCAGAGAGTCACCCAGTGAGTCTGTCTCCTTCTGTAGGTCTCTGCTCAGGTGCTATCTTCTCTTCATGACTTCTCTGACCACACTGTTAAAACAGCAAACCTCCATCCCAAGACTCCTGAACACCTATCTTGCTTTATTTTTTTCTATAGAATTCATTACCATATAGCACAATATAAATTTACTTGCTTGTCTATAGTATCCATATTTTCCAACTAGAATGTGGACACGAGGAAGGCAGAGATATTGTTTTCTAATCAATTTCATTCACTACTATATTTCTCTAGCAATTAGAACAGCACTGGCACACAGTAAGTCCTCAAAAACTACTTAATAAATGAATACCTAAATTTGGGTATTTACAATCATACCTTCTATTATATATAGAATCATGTATAACTATTAGAACATGAAGTTTTGAAAAGCACAATAAGTTTTAAAGTGTTGGTTCTAGTTCTTACATTTTTCTATGGCATTTCTGATAGTCTTCTGAAGAGACAGCTAGGAAAGGAAAAAAAAAAAACAATCTATTAGAAATATATTTCAAACACAGACCAGAGGCTCAAATTACTCTTGGTAAAAATAAATATTTCCTCTAAAATTCATGCCATTTATTTTTCTTTTTCTTAATTTTTATTTTAATTGTTGTTCAAGTACAGTTTTCAATTTTTGTTTTATATTGCTCTCATGTCTGCCACTTAAATTAATAAAAGTATTTTCAAAATACCAAAATAAAACAAAATTGTAAAATTTTATGAGATGCAGGAATCTGTCACCTTGGATAGTTCTTTACAACTTTGGAGGTCCTTTTACATCTATTATCTTACTTGATTCTTACAGCAACCCTGTGAGGAAAACATACCATTTTTCTATCTCCGTTTTACATATAAGAAAATAAATAACTGGTCGAGTTGTAAAACTAATAGCTGTATACCTGAAACTTAAACTTGGGTCTCATGGTTCTTGATCCAGGACCAACTATATAGATATGCATATTGGTAGATTCATTAGTCAAGAGAACACCTATCAATCAACATTTTACTGCCAGGATACACAAGGGTATTACTAGGAATATGAAGAGCCATGGGTGTGGTCTTCTGAATTATAACCCTCAGCAGCTGCAGAACTCTGCTTACGTTAAATTGAGTATAAAAATCCCAACTTAGGTAAAAGTGAAGTGAATGGTGCTTTCCAATCACTGCAAACCATTTCCCTGAAAGGGACGTTCCCCAAACATAAAGGACTGCGGTGGACACGTATCATCCAGCATCCACTCTCTGCTTTTGCCGACAAGAGTTTCCTGCTTTTTTTCTTCTGATGGTCCAGTCACAGCCTGTGACTCAATGCAGTAAGAGCCCTGCATATTTTCCCTGGCCAAAGGGACTGGTGATAGGTATATGAACTAATTTAAGCCAATGAGTAAGGCCCAGGACTTCTGTTCAAATTACGGGAAAGAAAAGCACTTACTTCACTGGATATGACGCTGTAAGTATATAACTCTGGAACTCAAAAGGGCTGTTATATAAAGAGCCTTACTTAGACTATAAATGATACAGAAGGATCCTGAATTGAAAGACAGAAAGGAATTGGGTCCTATGGATGTCATTTGAAACCCTGCATCAAGTTGTATCAGCATCTGACTTAGTGCTGGATTTTTTCAGGTACATGTGGTTATCAACTCCCTTTTTAACCTAATACAGTTTGAGACAGGGTCTTTTTTATTTTGGTGGGCATTTGTTTTTGTTTTTGTTTTGTCATTTGCAGTGGACAAATAACCTAGCTGAAATACTTGTTAAAAAGGCAGGCTGTGTCTTTCGGCACTTCATATCAGCAAAGGTGTTGCCAAACTAAACATAACACAGAAGATAAGGCCTTCAAACACTGTTGGAAATACTTCCATCCAGACAGGAAGAAGGAGGAAATGATACTTTTCTGAGAGTATTTTTTTGTGTGTAGCTGTGACTCTTAGAATCATAGGAATGTTTCACGTACTTTCACACAGTCCCCTCTCCCTGAATACATAAATAAAACGGAACAGGATGGGGGAACCAAAAACTGAATCCAACACGAAGAAACGAATCTAACTATATTACAAGTGAATAACAAATGCCCTGAAATCAGGGGAGGGAAAGAACAGAACTAACCTACACAACTTTGGAAAATGGCATTTTGATTGGAAACTATAATGCTGAAGACAAAAAGAACCATACGTGAATGCTTTACTCTATTTAGTAAATGTGTTTCTCACAGGGGTCTGGCGTAACAATTCTAAAACTTCTTTATATGTACACTAGAATTAAATAAATAAATAATATATTGGACTTTAACCCCTAAAATAAAATAAAAATCCATAAACCCATATTGATAAGAATAAGTTAATAAGTAAATGGCAGAAAAGAGACAGTTCTTTTACAGGAAAACGTAATTAACCAATGTAGCTGGGAAGAATGAAGTGCAAGGTCACCACTAGACAAGCAGGAGTCACTGTCAACTTCCTCTGATGTCTGATACTACCAGTGAATGGGAGCTTGAGGAGATAGAGGATTTTCAGAGTTTCAAACTGTCTTTTACTAGACATGTATTCACTATGAAGGAAAACTAACAACTTGACAGCAGTGAAAACCAACAGATACCACTCTTAATCATGTGATGAGGGCTTTTCCTGTGATATGAGAAAAAAGAAAGTGAAAACTCACCTAAAATTGAAGAGAGGTTTGAAAACTGTGGTGCCTTCTCTATTGCCACTGCCTGACTGGTGTCCAGAAGAGTGGAATTCTTGCATTGCATGCATTCTTCCAACCGGGGGCACTCCCAGTCTAAGAGCAGGGAGAAAGGCACACAACTTTGACCACCACCAAGCGGCAGCTTACCTTTCCCCGCTTCACCTTAGGTCCCAAGCCCATGCCCCACTATGGTAATTAAAGTCGGGGGTGAGAAAGAGAAAAAAGACAAGCCTCGATGGCACCAGGATGGTGAATAGTCTTTGGCCTATCCCCGTGCTCTAACGCAGTTTCTTTCAGACTTCTGCCCCATGAAGATTCCTGACCTAAGGGACAGACAGCGCGCATGGGAGCTGCCTCTCGTATTTTAGGAGTGTTACACCCATGTCTCACTCACTCTCTCATACTGCTGAGTAACATACTATTACTTGATGTCACTTTTAAGCTCTCCATTGACTTCCCACTATGCAGAAAGGGGGCTATTCTCTTACATCCCTTTGCTCCACCTTTCCTACCCTCCCCATTGTCCTCATTATTATATCACATATGTAATTAGATCAATATCCAATGTAGACATTATGATGGTAACTGGCTCTAAAAATGCTCCTATTCTTGTGGTATACCATAATCACCTTTTGCTTTTCCTGGGGTCAATAAAATTCTCTTTTGTTTGTTTAGTTTCCTCTGTATTGTCATCTACTTAATTCAAAACTCTACCAAACTATATAAATTTGTTCTGTTTACTCCATTCTCTGGTGTTCTGAAGTTTCATAATGCTCTACCTTGAAGTTTTTCATCTATTGTGCTAGACATACTGTGGCCCCTTTAACTCAGAAATCATATTTTCTATCTCTAGAAAATGTTCTTGAATTACTTCTTCGTAATTTTCTTCTCTCTGTTTACTTCACTATCTTTTTTCTGGAACTCCTATTATTTGATATTGAATTTCATATACTACTTCTGTGCCTTCCCTTCTCCAAATTGCGATCTTTTTTCTTTCATTTTTCTGAAAAACTTCCTCAGCCTTATCTTCTAATACTTCTACAGTTTTCCACTCTGCTATTGCATTTCATTTGTTCTCTGAATAGTCCCTCTTCTTATAGCATCCTATTCCCATTTAGTGGCTGCAATATATATATTTCTTATCTTAAAGAAACTTTTGAGTTATTTTCCTCTCCTTGTGTTTCTATTTCTACTAGGTTCTTTTTCTTATTTTTTAAAACTTGTATTTTATTGTAGTAGGAACACTTAACATGAGACATACCCTCTTAAACTTGTAAGTTTTTGAATTTGTAGAGCATCATTAGCTAGAGTCACAAAGTAGTACAGCAGATGTCCCGAACCAACCCTTCTTGCATAACGGAAACTTCACAGTTGTTGAATAGCAACTCCCCAAACCTCCCTCTCCCTACGCCCTGGCAACCAACATTCTACCTGACACGTTTATGAATTTGACTATTTCAGATATCTCATATAAGTGGAATATACAGTATTTGTCTTCCTGTGACTGGCTAATTTCACTTAACATGTCCTTGAGGTTTACCCATGTTGTCACATATGACGGGATTTCCTACTTTTTTGATGCTAATATTCCATTGAATGAATATACCATATTTTCTTTATCCATTTATCCATCCACAGACATTTATGTTGATTCTGCACTTGGCTATTGTGAATAATGCTCCAATGAACATGGGAATGCAAATAATTCTTCAAAATCCTGACTGCAATCATTGTGAATAAATACCTAAAAGTGGGATTGCTGGATCATATAGTAGTTTTATTTTCAATTTTTTAAGGAACTTCCATACTGTTTTCCATAATAGTTACAACATTTTACATTCCCATAAAAAGTGATTATGGGTTCCAATTTCTTCACATCTTTGCCAACACATCTTTTTAAAATGATAACCATCCTAACAGGCATGAGGTAATGTCTCACTGTGTTTTTGGTTTGCACTTCCCTGATTAGTAATGTTGAACATCTTTTTTATGTACCTGTTGTCTATTTGTGTCATCTTTGGGAAAATATCTATTCAAGTGTTTGGCCCATTTTTAAATCATGTTGTGTCTTTCCCCCTGAGTTGTAGGAGTTTCTTAATATATTTTGAATAGTAATCCTTTGTCATTTGAGGTCTGGAACTCTTTTCTCCCATTTGGTAGGTTGCCTTTACACTTTGCTCATTGTTTCTTTTGATGTGCAAAAGCTTTTCAGTTATATGTAGTTCCAGTTGTCTACTTTTGCTTTTATTACCTGTGCTTATGGTGCCAAATCCAACATATCATTGGCAAGACCAATCAATTCTACACTAGAATCCAACAAAACAGGAAGTTGTCCCCTGTGTTTCCTTCTAGGAGTCTTACAGATTCTGGTCTTATGTTTAAGTTTTTAATCCACTTTGAGTTGACTTTTGTGCAATGTAAGGTTAGGGTCCAGTTGCATTTTTTGCATGTGGATACCCAGTGTTCCCAACACCATTTGCTGAAGAGACAATTCTTTCCTCATTGTGTATTCTTGGCATCCTTTTTAAAGATATGGTGATGCATTACATACACATGGGGTTTATTTATGGTCTATCCTGTTCTGCTGGTCTAAGTCTGTCTTTATGCCAGTACCATACTGTTATGTAATTACTCTAAAATAAAATTAGCAATATATTTTGAAATCAAGAAATGTTCATTTTCTATCTAGATGATCTATCCATTATTGAAAGTGGGGGTACTGAATTCTTCTATTCTTTAGTTGCTGTTTCTGCCTTCAGTTATGTCCATGTTTGCTTTATATGTTAGACACTCTGATGTTAGATGCATATTTATTTATAACTGTTATCAGTTCCTGGTGAGTTGAGTTCCCATCATTATATAATGTCCTTTTTTTCTTTTGTGACACTTCTTGACTTCATGTTTATTTTATCTAAGTATAGCTATCCCTGCTCTTTTGTCACCATTTGCATGTAATGTCCTTTTCCATCCTTGACTTTCAGCATGCGCATCCTTAAAGACAGAGTGAGTCAGTCTTTGAAAATCTACTCAACCACTGTCTTTTGATTGGGAATTTAATCCACTTACATTTAAAGCAATTACTGATAGGAAAGGACTCACTACCAATTTGCTCATTGTTTTCTGTCTGTTTTTGTAGTCCTTTTGTCCCTTACACCTCTTTTTCTCTCTTCCCATCATCCTTTGTTTTACTGATTTTGAAATTAATGTGCTTTGATGTCTACTTTTTTTTAAATTGTTTTTATTTTTTTATCCCCACAAAGGACACTTTTTTTCACTGCTTTTAGAGAGAGAGGAAGGGAGAGGGAGAAACATCACTGTGAGAAAGAAGCATCAACTGGTTGCCTCCCATGGTGCCCTGACTGGGGACTGGACTCACAACTTTTCGGTTACCGGACGATGCTCCAACCAACTGAGCCACACAGGCCCGAGCTCTATTTTTCTTTTGCGTATCTGATAAAGGTATTTCCTTTATGGTTACCACAGGGCTTAGACACAAAATGTAGTTTTAACAGTTTATTTTAAGTTTAATAAAAACTTTAATCATATACAAAAACATTACATTTTTACTTCATCCCTCACAGTTATTGATGTTACAATTCACATCTTTTTATATTGTGTATCCTTTAACATATTTTTATAGTATAGTTATTTTAAATACTGTCTTTGAACTTTTATATTAGAATTAAAAGTGATTTTTATGCCACGGATATGGTATTAAGTATTCTATATTTGTTTACATATTTATCAGCAAGTTTTATGCTTTCATGTTACTGTTTAGCAACTTCTGTTTAAACCTGAAGAACTCTCTTTAGCATTCCCACCAACCATGTCAAGAAATGATTAACTCTTTTAGCATCTGTCTGTCTGGGAAGGTCCTTACCCCTTCATTTTTTTAGAAGGATAGTTTTGCTGTTTATAGTATTCTTGGTTGACAGTTTTTTCTTTCTGCACTTTGATTACATCGTGCCATTACCTTCTGACCTGCAAGGTTTCTGCTGAGAAATATAGTGAAAGTCTAATGGAGGTTCCCATATACGTATGAAGTTACTTTTCTATTGTTGCTTGTGAAATTCTCTGTGACTTTTGACAATTTAATGATGTGTCCCAGTGGAGATTTCTTTGGGTCATCTTATTTGAGGTTCTTTGTACTTCCTAGGACTGGATGTACATTTCCTTTCCCAGATTTGCGTTGTTTTTAGTCAATTTCTATGATAAGCTTTTCTCTCTCATATTCTCATAATCTCTCTCCTCCCTCTGGAATACTTTGATATGTTTATGTCCCATGTGTCTCTTAAGCTTTCTTTACTCTTTGAGTTCACCGATTCTTTCTTCTGCTTTAGCATTTGCTCTAGTCTGCTGTTGAATCCCTTTATTGGGTTTCTCAGTTCATTTATTACATTCCTTAGCTCTAAGATTTATATTTTGTTCTTTTAAATTTCCTATACAATTCTTGAAATTTTCACTTCTTTCATGCACTGATCTCCTGAGCTCATTGAACATCTTTATGATGATTATTCTAAATTCCCTGTCAGGTAATTTATGTATTAACCATGATCAGTTTCTGGGGCTTTATCTTATTCCTTTCTTTGGACCATGTTTCTTTCTTTCTTTTTCTTTGATTCTTTGTGTTGATACCTGCACATTATAAAAACAGCCACCTCTCACAGTCTTCACGACTAACTTCTAACAAAAGTCTCTCACCAATCAGCCCATCCAGAAATTCTGAGATCCTCTTAAACCTTCTTTCTAGTCAAAACTACCATCTGTATTCTTAGCAGCCACCAGGTGTCTAGAGCATACCAGGTCCCATCAGTGTTCTGAGATAGGTGAGATAGAAGCCATTTCTTTGGGAAGCCCCCCAACTCTTTCCCTTCCCAGAGAGAAGCTGGGGTCTAGTGAACACCTGCATGTTAGAACAAACAGCTATCTTTGCTCTCTGCACCCATCTGGCTTCTAGAATATGTCAAGTCCCATCAGAACTCTGGGACAGGCAAGACAGCATCCAGTCCTTTGAGTAGCTCCCAGGAAATTTAGAACGTTTAATACATAGTTCAGTCCTTTCCTTCCCTCTCCAGGGAAAGGCTGAGAGCTGGGGATTCCCTGCCAATTATACGGCACCGTGCTAGAGGTGGGGTTTATGGTGAGAGGGCGTCTTGAATTTTCCTCCTGATGTGGCTGGTTTCTCGCTTTTCTGGAGTTCAGAAGCCTCTCAACTAGTTTCTAGATTTCTCCCCAATGGAATTAGTCTGTGTATTGCTATTGAATTGGTATGCCCACAAGGGAAGGAGGGTCCAGGGCTTCCTATTCCAACACCTTTGTGATGGCACTCCCATATTTCATTTTGTTTTTATCTCTATGTTTTATGTTCGAGGCTTTCCTCAGAAGTCTGGTGATCCTTGGCTCTCTGCTCATATTTAAGAGGGGGCTCTAAAAGGCTAAGTAGAATATCTTGTGGCTTATCACATAGTTGGCTTCACTGTAGGGTTTTCCCATCAGTTTCATCAAAGGACTACTGAGGTCATTATCATTAGATATCCTCTCTCTGTTCCTAGGATTTCTCAGGAAAGCATCTTACATTCTTCTGTCTGAAAGGTTCATGTCTGGGAGCTAGTATTCTGGAAACTGAGCAGAGAAACAAGCTGTTGGGTTGGGACAGGGATAAGCACTGAGTGAGCAGGTCCTACAATTTAGAATGTAGTTGCATTTAAATTTCCCCTCTTCTTTGTTCAATATGGTATCTGAAAAGGGTGCCTTTTTCTGTATAATAAACAACCCCAAAATCTCAGTGGCATCAAATGAAAGTGTTTATTTATTATTCCCGTGTCTACTAGTTGGTTCAGGCAGCTCTGCTTCGGATTACAGGTTTGCTGATCACCTGGGCAGCACCGCTGCACTCTGCAGGTTGCCTGGGCTGTTCTGCTCTGTACCGGTCATTCTGGGGCCCCACGAAGAGGCAGGAGCTAAGCTGGATATATTTTTCTCATGACGGCTAAAGTGTATAAGAGGACAAGCCCAACCGTTTAAGCATATTTCAAAGGTTTGCATGTTTTATTCATTAATATCCTATTGCCAAATCAAATCAAGTCACCAACTCCACAGCCCAAGTGTGAAAGGAGGTTTTGGTGAGGAAAACAAGTACACCTTCTCAAAAAGATCATCATTCACTGGAGGGTTTGTGGACAAAAGAACAATTTCCATACTGAAAAACTTAAAGTTGAAATTATCTTCTCACCTAAATAATCTGATCCTCTGAAGAGTTCAGGCGATGGGAAGCTACTTAAATTCTCTTCAAAAGTCTTGCATTCTGTATAAGAGTCTGTGACTGAATAGCTCAGAAGAGAACTAGAAATATGCTGTGAACTTAGTCCTGTAGAATAAACAAACAAAAAAGGTTAAATGTTTCCATAGTAAACAGACTCAAAATCCTAATTTGAATTCAAATTTTTAGAAATGTACATGCAGTTGTACCTTAAGAATGTAAAATTACTTCCACATACAACTGAAAAAACATACTATTGGTAAACCATTTAATTTCATCTTAGAAAATAATTGTTTTTGACTTAGAGAAAATGCATTATAATTCTTTTCCATTGTTTTTCAAAGTTTTATAACTTTACCTTTCCCTACTTTGGTTCAGTTATGATTCTTGACTTAAAAGTCCAAGTTTTATATGTAAGTAACCCATTAAATAGCTGGAGAGAAGAAAGGATAATTCTAGTTATTCCATTAAAAAAAAAAAACAATGAAACTAAACATAAATAGATTGAAGGAAATGAACAGAGGGCCCAGAAATAGACTCAAACATATATTAGCAACTGATTTTGACCAAGACACAAATGCAATTCAGCAGCAGAAGGATATTCTTTTTTTTCTTAATTATGCTGGAACAACTGGATATCCACATGCAAAAGCAAAATGAAACAAAAAAACTTGCACTCGCACCTTCAACCATATAAAAAAATTAACTCTAAATGAGTCACAGACCTAAATATAAATCCTAAAAATACAAAACTTCCTGGAAATAAGGAGAAAATTTTCATGATAGTGGGTTAGTTAGATTTCTTTGCTATAATACTAAAACGAGTCATAAAACAATAGCAATGATAAATTGGACCTCCTCAAATTTAAAGAATTCTCTTCAAAAGAGACTGTTAAGATGAAAAAACAAGCCACAGGTTACGAGAAAACATTTACAAATGTAATTGAATCCAGAATTGAAGAACTCTGAAAACTCAACAATAAGGAAAAAAATCTCAATAAGAAAATGGGTAAAATATTTTAACACAGAACCTCACAGGCTCAGAGTTTTAGTTAATCCTTGTGAGAGTGGACTAGAATAAAGAATTCTCCAATAAATGATTGCAATAGAACTTAGCACTAAAAGTTAAGAAGCAGAAAGTTTAGTAAGAAAAGGTAAAATCTGCTATAGCCAGTAAGCATTTATGAAACACTTCCAACATGACAAAATAGAGATCAACACTAATAGAAACTGGTGGGTCGGGGATTAAGGGATGAAAGGGGAACAGGTGGTGGGGAGGCAGGTAATGGAGACAACTATAATTGAACAACAATAAAAAAATGTGGGGAAAAATACCCCTATTATCCCCTCCCTGCCCTGGACCTGACTTATGCTTATTTCTGCTCACTCACTACCTACCTGAGAGAACTAACTCTGTCTTTCCTACTTTGAACTCATCACACTTTTGTTTCGCACTCCAACACTCCCCTTAAAGCTGACAATTGTTTCCTACCTGGCCACTTCCTCCTACCACTACTGCAATACTCACATTGATTGACTCAATCTACCACCCTTCTTTACCTACTCAGATGTCAGAAGTAGGTTCTTCTGAGTATCTTTTGTTGCCCCTACTCCAAGTGTCCTAGAGTATCCTATCCCTGTCCTTGCTTTTTATTCTTCTCATTCTGCCTTCATCTTTTCCACTCACACGTTGTTACATTTCTCTTGCCTTCCATCTCTCAAAATTCCATGAGTGTCACTCACAAGAGAGCTATCCCTTTGACCAAATCCCAGAACTCAACTCAAAGTAGGAAAGTCCTGTACTCATCATCTGGGCTGTTGGGCAGAGAAAATAAATAAATGTTCGTGACTCTATCAGCTGGAGGTTGTTCATGGTATCACAAGTTAGAAATGTAAATGCATTTAAAATTACATTTACATTAAATCATACTATAGTTTTAAAATGTCATATAGTTCTACAATGCTTTTAACAAAAACTACAATCTCTTGTCTCATACCCCTTCGTCATAATTCCCTGCTCGCTAGAGACAACTAGTTTTAACTCTATTAACTGTTTCTTTTAAGGATACCTTTATATCTATAAATTAAATGTATTCAACAATTCTATTGTTATGACTGCTCAAATATATTTACAGCTGAGCCATGTACTATGAGCTATACTCATCTTCTTTTGGCTACAAGTTTTTGTTTTTTCTTGATTAGCTAATTTTCAAGTTACTTTTCTAAGTACCTATCATTGTTTTATCTCAACTTTCTGCAAAAGTATAAATTTCCTCTCAATACTTTTAAAAAACAACAGGTTATCTATCAGTCCCCTTTTTTTTAATCCTTATCTGAGAACCTGCTTACTGATTGCAGTGAGAGAGAAAGGTAGGGAAGAAGAGGGAGAGAAACGCCTATCAGTAGCCCCTCATATGTACCCTGATCGGAAATCAAACCCACAACCCAGGCATGTGCCCCGACTGGGAATCAAACCCACGACTTGGCTGTCTGGTTTACAGGATGCCATGCCAACCAAGTGAGCCACACTGGCCAGGGCTCTATCAGTTTCTTTTTTCTTTCCTTTCTTCTTCCCCCACTTTTTCTCCTTTTCCACCTCTCTCTTTCCTTCCTTCCTTCTTTTTTTCCTTTTTTTTTTTTTTTTAAAGTAGTATTGCAACTGGAGATCACAATACACTTGCTCAAATTTGGACTGGCTGTTTTCTAGACAAGCTGCACAGATGTCTTCTTGCCCTTCTTTCCCTTTACCATTTCCCTTTACCATCGTCCTAAGAAATTCTTTCATATATTTCCTGTAGTGGAACCTTTGATTCTTGGATCTTTAGTTTTGGTGGAGTCTCTCCTTCATTTCCTCAGAAAAGGTGCGTAAAAGACCTGTCTAAAAATCTCTTTATGCTACCTTCACACTTGAGTGTTTGGCTGGGTACCAAATTCTAGACAAATATATTAAAAAGACTGACTCCATTTTTTGATGTCTGACAGATTAAACCGCTCATCTGGACAAGCGGATGAGAAAGTCCTGGTGCCCCATCTGTTCACAGTGGCAGCAAGGCAAAGCCACGCACAGGATAACTGATTCCACGCTCATCCTCTAACCAAATAAAAACCCCAGCCCAATCCCCTTTCCCTGCTCTGTCGAGCCATTTTCAGTCCTGCTTGGGATGCCCTCTTCTCCCGAGAGCCTCTTTATGAGAATAATAAACCTTTCCATTCCCTCTTGGCATGGGGATGGCACCAGCTGTCTGGAAATCTGAACCAAATATTGGGTGGGGACTCATCCAGTCTCTGCAAAAGTAGTTCTCCCTAGAATTTTAAATACATCTTTTCTATCATAGTCTAGCTTCTGGAGTTACTCTTGAGAAGTTCAATGCTACTCAGATTCTTGATGGCTTATTTTCAATCAACAATTTTTCTCCTCTGGAAGACTGAATGATTTCTTCGTGCTGAGGATTTTTAAACTACATAATGTTGTGCCTTGGGGTGGGTCTTTCTTCACTCATTGTGATGGGCAGTTGGTGGTTTTTTCAGCATATGCACTCATGACCATATCTAATTCTAGAAAAACTTCTATTTTTATGTGTTTAATTACTTCCTGTTTACAATGTCTGGAATCGCTATTTTTCAAGATGTTAGAATGCCTGGACTCATCTTCTAATTATTTTTCTTTTTAAAATAGCATCTTGATTTAAATAAATTCATATTCCACAAACCTCAACCTTTTGAAGTATACAATTTGGTGGTTTCTAGTATACTCGGAGTTGTGTCGCCAATGCCACTGTTTTTATCTTTTATTTTTTCTTTAATTTTGTTCAACTTTTGGAATATTTCCTTAAATCCATCATCGAATCCTTCACAGAATATTTTATTTCTGATTTCATATTTTTAAAGAATGCTTTTAGCTCTCTGAATGTTCCTTTTTATACAAGCCTGCACTTGTTTCATCACTATGAGGACAATAATAAAGGTACGACTTTTCAAAGTTTTCTTTTCCTTGCATTGTCTATGTCCCTCAAGTTTCTTTGTATTTGGTATATATTTTTTATTTTAAATGCTTTCTTTGAGTGTTTCTTTAAACATTAAAGACCATTAATTCTTGAGTGCTCAAGAATGAGGTATTAAAATAGCATTTGGAAACTGAATTCATGAGTGGAATTTAGGAATTAGTGAGCATTACTGAAGGGTATTTAGACAGAGACCAAGTCACTGCTGCCAGAATATATGGGTCTTCTCCTGGGCAAGAAGCTTCCAAAAGAGAAATCCCCCATGCTAATAGTTTGGGTATATTTTTCTGGGTAGGACAAGGGGCCCCAGGATTTACTACCAAATATACAGACTTTACTAATTCCCTTCCCATTTCCCTCTACCCCCACGGAGAGTTTTCAGTGTAGCAGTCCTGACCGGAGCAGTATCTAGCATCCCTGAGTCCAGACCCCCTGCTTCAATGCCAGGGTGGGAAAAAGAGCAGGTGTCTGGCCACACAGTGTTGGAGAAGGGATCAAAGCATCTCACTGCTACTTCTAAAGATTTTTTAAAAACCTCCTTTTTCAACACTATAACCATTCCTTCAGAAATATGCGCTGCATCTAACTACTAAACTTATAGCCTAAGTCAGTGTAATTTTTGGTTTGTTCTTACTCTAGGCACCATTTCTCCCCCTAGCATTTTTTTTTTTGTCTGTTAGTCCAATTATAATTTGTTTACCTGCCTCCTAGATTCCAAATTTGTTGATTATGTATTGTCAGCTGAGGTGTCTCTTTTTCTGCACCTTGTGTGGTTTCCTGCCTTCTTTATGCCTTTATTGATATTTCAGTAAGGTTTCAGTCGAGATAATGAAATGCATATGTTCACTCTTCCACATTAAATATAAAGTCCTGAATTAATTTTCATTGTATTTCAAAGTTATTAGATCCCAAGATAGAATTAAAACAATCACATGTTAAACAGAATTCTGTGGGCTGCTCAAAACCTAACCATTTACATTTTTGAGAAAAAACATTCCAGGTTGCAAATATAAATCAACAAATAAAATCTTAGAAATACAACCAGTTGGTAAATTAGATAGTCTATTTTCTACTTCCTTATACCTTTCACACATCACCTTGATAAATCTGGTAACCAAGGACATTTATCATATATTTAAACTATAACTTTAGAAAATACTGGTTAAGTTAAATGGTTTATTTCCCTAAGTAGAGTATAAAACTCATCTAGTCACATTTGAAACTGTATTACGTCCCAAACATGGGACAGGAAGATAAAAGGTAGTGCTTATTCTCAATGACTTTAGAGCCACAAGGAACAACAACAATTAGACTACTGCCCTGAGTCCCACGACAAAGAGTGCCACGGAACCACCAGAACAGAACAACTCATCCAGGAAGAGACACGAGTGGCCAGGAGAAGCTTCCCAGAAGAGATGGCACTTGAATTTATTTTTGGAGAACAGAAGTTAACCAGGCAAAGGAGGGAGAGGAAGAAGGAGAAAAAAGCATTTGTTGAGCACCTGGCATGTTCTTTGGCACTATACTCTATGAAACAGTCCTCTACCCTAACTTCTAACTCGTTAATTTGACTTTTAGCCGAATTATGTTAATATTAGGCTCATTTACTGAGTCTTTAAATTTGATATTTTTAGTTTCCAGGCACTATAATTTTTTATAGTAGCCTATTACACTATAGGTTCAATGGACTCTTCTCTCTAAAGAGATGTTCACTTGAAAGTTTTCTGCTATTTATTTGGTGTTAGTCCTTCTGTTTGTTGCCTTTGTTGCCTCCGTTTGCACATTTAGCTGTTCCTAGTTGTTTGCCCAGATTTCTACTTGAGAATCTCTAAAGTGATTATAAATTCTGTAGCCCACCTCTAGAGATTTTAGAAGAGTGATGAGAAATTCCTATAACTTATGTTCTAAGTGGGGAGGTCCCCCTGTTTTCTGGGTGTTGTAGGTAACGAGGCGGCACTACCCTAACTGTCTGGCTAGTGTCCACACTGGAAGTCTCCAGTATCAGAATTCCCACTCCAGAAAGCCATACCATATCTTTATCCCAGGATTAGTAATCATAATCTATCTTTATTTTTCTTTCCCTGTGCAATCCTTGCAGCAATTGGGATACTTCAGCTTCTCACTCCAGCCCCAACATTGACCCTTGGGAGCAAACCCCTTACTTAGTTCACTTTGCTTGGGGTAGTTTCCAGGGTTTTATCCTGGCAGAAGGTACTGGTAGCTGCCAATGTTTTCTATATAAGAAGGGAATGAGGAGAGGAGAATGCAGTGCTTGACACTTCCATTAAGGTCTCTTCTATTGCAGGGTTTTGCTTTTTGTTTGGGGTTTTTTTTTGCATTTGTTGATCAAGCATTTCAAGTATCTCTAGAACTATTCTTACCTCTGTGGTTTTTCTCTGCTCTTGATATATTTGTTAATCTGATCTCATCTGCTTTTAAGAATTCTTCAGTATTTCTGGTGTGCTGATGACATCCTTTCTTGTTTTAAAAAATAACTTCAATTACATCAATTTGTATGTGGCTCACCAGCAGCCTTCCATATCCAACTGCCTATTTGGCACTGCTATTCATCTTAAAGGCACCCATAACTTAATATATTAAAAATTAAATTTATGATCTTTCCCTGAAACAAGATTTTTTTCAGTGAATGTCACCATCTTATATATCCAGTTACCCAAACCAGAAACAGGCATCATCTTTGATACTTTCATCTCCTTCATTCTTCAGTTGCCAAATTCTGTCAATTTCACTTCTTAAACTAAACTGGCCAGCAGATATGCTCAACTTTTTCCATTTCCAATGTCATCTCTTAGCACAAAGTGACATCATTTCTCCTCTAAATGACTGTAGTGGCCTCCTAACTGGTCTATTTACGTCTGCTTCTTTCCATATTGTACCTAAAGTGATCATATCAATCTATTTAAAAGACTTCAGTGGCTTCCTGCTGCCCCAAAGATAAACACCAGTAGCTCTGATGTGGCCTGTAAGGCCTCTGTCTGTCCAGCCTTGCCTTATTATCACATCTCCTTC
Source organism: Carollia perspicillata (assembly GCA_004027735.1). Taxonomy (NCBI): domain Eukaryota; kingdom Metazoa; phylum Chordata; class Mammalia; order Chiroptera; family Phyllostomidae; genus Carollia; species Carollia perspicillata. The sequence continues at coordinate 31,169 of PVKM010008559.1, forward strand.
TCTTTCTCTGCACTGCAGCCACGCTGGCCTTCTTCTAGTTCACTGAACACCTAATGTCCAATCTCATGTTAGGGCTCGTGCTGTTCCCTCTGCCTGGAGTGCTCTTTACTCACCTCTCTGCACAGCTGATTTCCATTCTTCTTCAGATCGCAATTAAATTGCTATTCCCTGATGGAAGCACTCCCTAATCTCTCCAACTAAAACTCAATTAGTTACACTAAAGCCAATCTCATTTTTGTAGCACTTACCACAAGTGTAATTTACTGGTCTGGTAAGAGCATGAGGGCCAGAGCACAGGCTGCAGACTTCACCTTAGAGTAGGAAGAAAACACCCCTTTCACTGATACAGGAAGATGGCAGAGACACAAATGGATGCTTATCCTCTTGAAAAAGAAAACGGAGGAAGTTCACATCTGACAGTCTTACCTGATACCAGTTCATCAGATGATGAACTCCTCTCAACCTGGGGATCATCAGTCACTGACTCCTATGTGAATGGGAAGTAGAGACAGCACAAGTTATGAGATTGAGTGTTTTTATATTATATTATATCACAATGATTTGGTCATTTTGAAAATGACAAACTAAGGTCAACTTTGTATGTTTGTTTCATATGTATAGTAGAGTCTTTCAGCTTATTGATCACAGATATAATCTGATATTTAATATTAAATCTGAAAATCAATATTAAAAAATAATATTGTTGACATATCTAGGGAGTCAACAAAATATTAGTCAATTAACTACTGTGAGGTAACCTAGCAACCAGAAGAAAAAGGTGAGTATTTTTCTGACTCCTTAGATAGGAAGGCCTTTTTTTCCTCCAAATATGAAAGCAAAATAGGAGATGGAAGTATCAAAGACAAAAAAAAAAGACATGTCAGTCTTTTCTTTTGTCTTTTGTCTAAAAGATAAAAGATATGTCTAAAATAGCAGAATAAAATTAAAGGCAAACAAATATGGAAATATTTATTTTATATATATGTGTGTAAAAGTGTAACTATCTTTAGTATCTAATGAAGTATTTCACAAAAAAAGAATCGCAAATGGCCAATGAAATGAGAGATGTTAACTTCACTAGCACTCAAGGACATGGAAAGTGTAAGAATATCCTACTCTACATCTACCAAATACACACACACACTCACATACTTTCAGGTAAGATGGTGTTGATTTGCCAATATGAATCAAAAAATTTAAACATGATCCATCCTGTGACCAACTACAAAGTATGTGTCTTAGGATAATGATTTGAGGGACACAAAAAAGACTTCTGTAGTAAGATATCCAACTGATACCTATAACAGCAAAATCTTGAAAACAATTTCAATCCTCTGACCTCAGGAAAATAGTTATACAAATTACAGTGTATCTATTTATAAGACAAAGCATTAGGCAGACACTAAAAATCCTATTTTTGAAGACTAATGTTAGAGAAATATATAATAAGATAATTTATACAATAAAAAAGGCACAAAAAGAATGGAATATATAAAAATGAGAAGAAATTGCTTAAGCATTTTTATAATCTAGGGTAAAAGCCTCTTTAAAAACTGCTTTTTGTTGAAACTGTCCTCTCCCAAAAAACATGTTATAGAGGAATATGTAAACTAAAACACTGGAACATAACTATCAACTTTAAAGTTAGTGTCAGATGAGTCAGAAACAATTTTTAAAATTTGAGTTTCTCCAAAATACTGCCAGCCATCTTTAAAATACTGAAAAGAGTCCATATTAAATACAGTAGATCAAGTAGTTAGATAATATTCTAATGGGCATTGAATCCTCTGTTTCTTGTTGTTAACAGAAAGTCAAAGGGCAAAACATGAAAATGGCTTTAAAATGTTTAAGGGCTACCAAACATAAGGAGGTTAGAAACATAAGAAACATTAAAGAAGTTTTGTATCCGTTGCACAGAAAATCGGCCAGTGACAGCCTGGCTGGTGTGGCTCAGTGGTTGAGCATCAGCCTGCCAACCAAAGGATCGATTGATAGTTCTGTTCCCATTCAGGGCACACGCCTGGGTTGCATGCCAAGTTCCCCAGTAGGGGGCGTGCAAGAGGCAACCACATTGATGTTTCTGGCCCTCTCTTTCTCCCTTCCTTCCCCTCTCTCTAAAAATAAATAAATAAATAAATAAATAAAATCTTTATTAAGAAAAAAAAGTGAAAATTTCTTTTAAAAAACTAGCCAGCGACAGACTTTTCTCAAATTTTGATCGAAGGTAAAAAAGAAAACAGTAAATGCAAGGGAAAGAAAAAACGAAAATGCATGGCTACGAATCTATCAGACTCAGAAATTCAAGGCCCTGTCTGAAGACACAGCACCAACATCCATAAAAGCCTTTAGAAAACTATTTAGTCTCTATCCAACAAACACCACAGTATACTTTCATCTGGAAGGACATCAGATACCGCTGGTCTGTACACCAAGTGTATCCAAGGATCATAGGAGAAACATACATACGCTCAATGGTGCCATCTTCTCATCCGGGGTCTCTTCTTCACTAGAGCTACTTTCTTGCAGGCTTTTCTCCCCTGTAACTCCTAACTGAGAGCTAACGAACAAATAACACAATTAGTTGGCACTGTCTGGACTTGGTTCTCCACGTCTCTGTTCACTGTGCACACAGTGCACAATCCGAAGGGCTCTTTTGGGGACATTAGGAAAAAGGAAGGAGCAGCGTGGGTGAATTGTACCAACACCCACTTGATGCTACGAACGCTTTCCCGGGTGTTTGATCGCACTTGCTTTTAGGTATGTTGGTGAAACTTCCTTTTAAAAAATAATTTATTTCTGAAGTCAAATTCTCGGTCTATATTCTGAGAAGAGGGAAATCAGAGTTTCTATTTTTTTGTTTTCCTCGTTGACTCTTAGAATGAGAGGCTATTAGCTGTTCGGACATGGGGACTGAAGGTTTGGGGAGGAGGCCAGAGGCACAGGGCTATCTATCACTGGAGGCTACGCACCTGGGCAGCCCAGAGCCACCGCGGCCCTGCCCAGTCCGCTCCGCCTTCTCCGCGATCTTCCGCAAACCGTGCGCGGTGCCATTTCCTTTCAGGCCTGAAGGAGGGCAGCACGGTTCACCGCAAATGCCTCGGAGGCCAGGGATCTGGCTTCAGGGGTCCCCGGGGCCCCCGCCCCCCCCCCCCCCCCCCCACCCGCCTCCTAGCTCTTCCACAGCAGGCAGGCCTGCCCCGCCAAGCTTACGGTGCGCTGCGAGCCTTCGGCCCGGGCCTGCGCGGGCCTCTGCCGGCGCGGACGAGCCGAGGTCTGGCGTCGGGGTCAGGTTGAGCCTCTGGCCTGCCCTCTTCTTGCGGGTGTAGACCCGTAGCGGCCACATTGCCACCCACTCCCAGGCCTCAGAGGCCACTTGGCCGTCTACTGCCTGTCTCCTAGCCTTCCTGAGGAACTGAGCTACCGTCTGTGCGAGTCAACGTCCAGGGGCAGCCTGAGCGGGGAGCAGACCGAGAGGAGTAGGGAGTAGACCGAGAGGAGGAGGGAGAACAGCACAAGGCCCGCAGCGCCCACCCCAGCGCTGCCCTGCAGCCCCCTGCCTCGCTCCTACTTTTCTACCAGGGCCGCGCTGAGGCTTCTGGGAAGATGGCGGCCGCCGCGCCCTCTTAGAGGCTCAGGGTCCGGGTATTCGATGGTAGCCTGCGTGGCTCTGAGCCCCTCGCTTCGTGATGACAGGACGTTTACAGGAAGAAGCCTTTTTTTTCCTGCAGGAGTTTGTGCCCTGTGCTTCCGACGCCTCGGCTGCCCTCCTTACTAAGGCCTTGGTAATCAAGTTTTTAGATCTCCGAGCACAGGGGTAGTCTGACTCAGTGCAGGAAGGCTGGAGAGGAATGAAAGCACTTAAAGTGACTGGGAGTGTCCTCTTGGACAATCACCTTCAGTCAGCTGGGGGGCCAAGGTACTTGAGAGTCTATCCAAGCATTTGAAAATCTTGCATTCCAGAAGTTTCTTTTCGAGGACAAGCAGAATCCCGTAGCCCCTGCCCAGGAGCCTCCAGGACATCTGGCAGCCTTGTGTCAAGGTGGAGAATTCACAGGGGCACTCCTCCTAGTGCCCTGGGGCTCAGCTCTTTTGCTCGACTCAATTGGGGGGACATAGGAACGACCTCCCTCTCTCTCCTTACACCCACACTGAACCATCTGACTGCATCTGATAAGCATATTGTGCACGTGATAACCATTTTTTAAAATGACATTTCACAAGATTAAAAATGGCATTTGTAGAGATGAAATTACGAAAACTCAGACTGCTCTGTGATGCTCCAATATTGTGTTTGACTATAAACACATATATAGGCACTATATTTTTATATTTCAAATTTGCTCATAGAAAGTCATTTATGACGATCGATTTCATATATAATTAATCCATTAAAACTTAACCTCTTAAAGAACAGAGGGTGGCCATTCTTACCAGATTGGATACAGTACACTGAGTCACTGAATCAATGCTTACTCAGCACTTTACTCTGTGTTAGGCACTGTGGTAGGTCCTGGGGATAGAGGTGAATTAGAAATGGCCCTTCAGCCAAGGAGGATCTCACAGTTTCGTTGCAGTATAAAGCAATGATCGTATTTCAATATCTTCTTTAGTCACATCCATAATATGCTGACAGTCAATCTCTAGTTAGTAAGCCAACTATCCAGGCTCCCCTCTGTCCCTTTCTGAAATGACCTTGGGGAGGTCTGGGTCCTGTGACACTCTAGGCCTAGAAATGGAAGAAACATCAAAAGAGGCAAACAGCTTGAAGCAAAGTCTGACCTGCCTTTTGGTGGTCCTATTCTCTAGAACATTTTCTGACTATATGGAATCATTCACTGAAGCGCCATCGAGTAAGGATTTAAGGGAGTTCATGGGTAGGGTTTCAAAGCTGGAAGTAGCCTTTGGTATGATTTCTTGAGCCAAAAAGGTCCTGAGAGACGATCTAGTTGCCCCCTCATCATGCAGGTGAAGAAACTGCAATCTGAGGGGACTCATTATGATGGATGGCTGGTACAGCAGGCACAGACCTTCTGGGGCTCGGTGAGTGTGCTTGTCACGCTCCCATTCCTCCTAGCACATGGCTGGGAGAGGGATGAGGGAGCAGGGACAGGAGCTTGAAGTCCTTGGTAGCAAGGGAAGGGGAAGGAACTACAGGTAGACTTGGTCTGTTTAAAACTTTACCTAGGGCCCTGGCTGGTGTGGCTCAGTGCACTGAGTGCTGGTCTGTGAACTAAAAGGTCGCCAGTTCAATTCCCAGTTAGGGCATATGCCTGGGTTGCAGGCTGGATTCCCAGATGGGCGTGTGTAAGAGTCAACCACACTTTGCTGTTTCTCTCCCTCTTTTTCTCCCCCCCTTCCCTTCTCTCTAAAAAAAATCTTAAAAAACAAACACACAAACAAACTTCACCTAGAGCCAGCATATAAAAGGGGAAAGAAATGAGTCCTCTACAAAACGGTGAGGTAGGGCAGAGAGACATCTCAACTCAGTCATCTCTCTGCATGTCCCCTCACTCCGTCCATAAATACACAAATGCCAGTACAAGCGTTCAGTCAAGAAGTGTTTTATTGGACTTCTTCCACTTCCCTGTTGTACTGATGTCACATCTACATTCAGAATTCTGCTATCAGTGTTTCATTTCAGTCACGTGACAGGTTTGGTAAGCTTGCGACAGTCACGGAGATGTTAACTTCCACGGGAAAACAAATTCCGAATTTCTAAGAGATTTCCGAAGAAAGCTTTTTGGAACACAGCCAATTTGTGGATTTAGGATTCTCTGGAGCCCAGAGAAACTCTTTATGAATATTGTTCTGGGTTTTGGTTTTTTTTTTGCAGTGACCCACTGAGCAGCTTCAATTGTGGTACCATCCACAGGCTTTAGGGTCCAACCGAAAACCAGTTTATTTATGCCTAGCTGTCAAGAAAAGAAAAAGTCAGTGACAGATGAAAAGCACCTTCCGGCATGGCAGTCTAATGCTATGCAACATATGAAAAAAAAGGCAAGGGGGTTTCCATTCAATAGACTTTTCTTGAGCACCCACTATGGGCCAGACCTGCACCGGGGCTGCAGCCTCAAGCAACTCACAGTCTGAGTCGGAGCGAGGCAAAGGGATAATCAACCAGTCAATCATTTGGGAAGCTGCTCAGAGAAAATACTTGGGCTGAGTTTTAAGAGATGAATGGTAGGAGTTAGAATTAAAGGAAAGGTCATTCTACAGAAAGGGGACTGTACATGCTGCATGGAGGCACAGAAAAATGCGTTGCTTACAGGACACCACAAAAAGTAGTCGGTATGATTGGAGCCAAGGCCCCACAGGGGAAAGACAGGACAAGTGCTGGGCCTGGTGTGCTAAACCAGGGAGTCTGAACTTTATCCTGGAAACTACGGGAAGTCATCAAAGGAATATTAAGTAGGAGAGCGGCATGACCAGATTTTCAATTTAGAAAGGTCACCGTGACTGAAATGTGGGTGGTGAAATTTGAGGAAGCTGGGGTGGAAACAGAAGACTAATTAAGAAAGCACCATGATAGCCCCGGCCAGGCGGCTTGGTTCAGGTGGCTTGGTTGCCGTGTTGGAGTGTTGTCCCATACACCAGAAGTTTCTGGGTTTGATTCCCAGTCAATGTGCATACACACCCCAGCTGTGTGTTTAATCACTGGTGTGTGAATAGGAAGCCACCAATTGATGTTTCTCTCTCTCCCGGTTCCTCTCTCTCTAAAATCAGCCCTGGCTGCAGTAGCTCAGTGGATTGAGCATGGGCCTGCGAACCAAAGGCTTGAGGTTCGGTTCGATTCCCAGTCAGGGCACATGCCTGGGTTGCAGGCTAGTTTCCAGAAGGGGGCACACAAGAGGCAACCATACATTGATATTTCTCTCCCTCTCTCCTTCCCTTCCCCTCAAAAAGATACATAAATAAATAAATAATAAATAAATAAATAAAATCAATATATCATCACTTCTCAGCCTCTGAGCTAAGATCAAGTCTAAATCAATATATCCTTGGGTGAGGATTTAAACAAACAAAGCACTATAGCCAGAAAAAGGATGAGAGCCAGAAAAAGGATGAGAGGGGAGCCAATTGCACTAAAAGCTGTGAGAATAGAAAGGAACAGAGGCTAGTAAATATAGAGAAGGCAGAATCTGCATAATTTAGACATGGCAGAACATAACCATTTTAAGAAAGTGTACCTGTTAACTTGTATGCAGGTAAAAGACATTATGGAAATACTGTTTTACAGGCCATGATGATGGAAAATTTGAATAGTTATTTGTTCTTTTTTTCTCACCGGGGATATATTTATTGATTATAGGCAAAGAGGGAGAGAGAAACCCCAACCAGGGACCGAACCTGAAACCTGGGTATGTGCCCTGACTGGGAATGGAACCAGCGACCTTTTTGTGTATGGGGACGGTGCTCCAACCAACTAAGCCACCCAGCCGAGGCTGCTCTTATTTATTTATTTAGTTAGTTATGGTTCTGAAACCTGGGAGTGAACCATATTTGTTCATTTAAAAGTATAAAAATGGTTTAAATCCAGGGCACATTCAGTAATAGCAACTGTGCAAAGCAAAGGAGAGCCTCTTGGGGGCCCGGACCCTCGCAGAGGAAGTG
>PVKM010008560.1:0-38833 GCA_004027735.1 Carollia perspicillata
AAAAAAATAATTTGGTTCCATATTAGGAGTTTCTAGAGATGAAAGCTACTTTTTTAACTTTACCTCAATATGTATAAAATATAAACATGAGGATATATTCTTTAAAAATGTGTGCTGTTTTTTAAAATAAAACAACTGGAAATTCCTTCCAACTCAATCCATTTCCCAAGAATATTGCCTATTTTCAATATAGATGACATTTTTACATTTTAAAGTGTAGAAAAATAAGGGAAACAAGGAAATAATTATACTACCATGTACCAAACCGTAAATATGCTCCCTGCTGACTTGAGCAAACCACCAGCGTGAAAAACTAATGATGGTGAGCAATAGAATGGCTGCTCATTTTCCTAAAGCCCATTTGTATTGCATTTATAGAATGTCTTCCTCAGGAGAGCACAAATTATTTTTTATTAACAAAGAACTGTAAGGAACATGTGTTGCTCTCTTTGTTTTGGGTTGTTTTATTTTTTTTTTTTGAGAGTTTAGATATTTCCCACAGTTTTATCACTTTAATACATGATAGGAAAAGAAAGGTTGCTTGTATAACAAATAACTTGTGGTCATAGTTAACATTATGTATGTGTGTGTAATCTTTCTAGTTTCTAATATTTGAAAGGTATGGGGCATTTCTCAATAACAAAGCCTATCTTATTGTTTATATAAAATTACTTTTAACTACTTTATCCTTCTATAAGTAGAGCAGTTTGTGAAAAGAATTATTCAGTGTTCCCTCTCTTTTGACATTCCCTTTATTTTTTATTTTAAAAGCACAGTCTTTGATATTTTTCATATGGTACACTCTCATGCTGCAATTGTGAGCTCACTAACTTATAAAGAATAATTGACTTTTTTTATATAGGCATTTTTTTATTGTTGTTCAAGTACAGTTTTCTACCTCTTCCTCCCACCCCTCCCCACCACCCCAGTCGTCCCCACCTCCCACCCCTGTTTCCATCCCCCTTGTTATTGTCCATGTGTCCTACCCTTTGCAACAGCATGGATGGAACTGGAGAGCATTATGCTGAGTGAAATAAGCCAGGTCGTGAAAGACAAATACCATATGATCTTGCCTTTAACAGGAACCTAATCAACAAAATGAACAAGTAAGCAAAATATAACCAAAGACACTGAAATTGAGAACAGGCTGACAGTGACCAGAGGGGAGAGGGGAGGGGATTGGAGGAGAAATGGGTGAAGGGTTTGCAGGAACACTTATAAAGGACACATGGACGATAATTGACTTTTAATATTATTTTACTACTGTTTTTAGACTGGAAAATACTGAAAATATTTTGTAACTAGTTTAATAACTTTTTATCACTGATAGCTGAGGACAAATATCTTTTGAATAGGAGAGCAAATCCCCAAATGATAAAGAATTTTGCTGAAATATTACAAAGAAAATATAATACTTATCTGAATGTATGCATGGCTAATCTATGTTTTTTCTAATATCCTTTTCTACATTCATTTTTCTTTCTAAGCTTGGTTAAAGGTGATTTCAGATAAAATTACTGTTAATAGCATGTGAACTATTATTTCCTGATTTCAATCATATGAACCATAAGAAGGAAATACCGATATAAGTTAATGATGCTTCCTTAGAGATTTCAGTAGAATTTTCATAGCCACTGACTTTCACTTTTTGCCTATAACTAATTTCACTAATTAAATACTAAAATCCAGTAGACATCATTAAAACCACTCTTTGGAATTGTGATTAATTTAGAACTTTTTCAATGAAAGCAAATAATAATTTAGTGAATATATTATTGAATATACAAACTGAAAATTAAGTTATTGAATAAACATATAATGATTTATATAATCATTATCTATTTTATGTGTATATAAAGTAGATGATTATTTATTGTATATCATGATCTATTTTATATATATAACAGATCATCATTATCTATTTTGTATATAATAGATAATGATAATCTATTATACACACACATATCACAATTTGCCAGCACAAGAGCCTGATGTATGGTGAATTAGGGAATTTTCCATATAATTGAAGATTATCATGTATTTATCATAAAATTAGTTTTTTGATAGCACATGCTCCTGTCAAGCTTTTGGCCTATCTTAAAAAATGATTACTGAACTTAATTCAACATTCCTTGGTCATTCCAGATCACAGGAGGATAGCATTTAAGCAACTCACTGAATTAATTCAAAGTCCCCCTTCTCTCTGGAAAGCTGTGATGCTGTTGATGAGCAGCACCTCTCCCAGTGGTCTTCTCACTTCTTTCCCATGAGTCATTTACTCCAAAACATGTTTATTTTAAATATTATCGTTATCAAGTCGACTAGTAAAATATTAGGTAAACATAAAGTATGGGAGTGAAAACCATGAACAAAACCAAGTTGAATGTTGTAGAAAGTCATGAAAGCACTAAAAAAAGTGGGAGAAATGAGCGAATTCACAGAAAATCAACACTTAGATTATTTTCCAAGGAACTTTAAGCCATGAAGTCACTTTAAATTAACTTCCTCTGGAATTTAAAGAAGCCAGTATTGTGACTTTGCAAGTAAAAGGAAGGAGAGTGACATGTAGAAAACCCACACTCGAGGAAAGGCCATGGGCCTGTGTTAAAATACTGATAAATGAATGGACCTCATGCGTTTTAGGTTAAATAAAATGTTCAACATAAAGAAATGCATTTTTTAAAGATTATTGATTTTATAGATTTTTTCTAGTGCCTGAGCAACTGGTACTGATTTTACAAATGAGAGGGCATTGATTGAATGTGTTTTATTATATGTTTTAGCTCAAGGAAGTCTATATATTTTAGCTGTGAAACAGTGTTATGATAAAATACCTTCTTTACTACTTATGAACAATTTTACTTTCAGGTCCACATTTCTCTCGTGCATCTGTATATTTTGCATGCCTGATTCCAGGAGTTGGAATGTTACTGTATCCTTAATATACAAACCTACTCAGATAAAGTGCAATTTTAGACAATCAAGACATAAACTTTGGAGAATTACATCCTTCCTTCCTGTATCTTACAATCTACATATTTTCCTGTTTGGTTGAAGAGCCAGCCTGCATGTTATTTGGGAGAGTGATAGGCGGATTAAAAGGAGTAAGAGAATGTAAATTTGTAGCAAACCTGCGGGTCAAGCAAAGGTTTAATTCTACTGTCATTGGAAGCACTTAAGGTTTTTTTAACAGATATTTGTGCATGCCAGGTGTATGTTTGAGAATGATTAAATTAATCTCTTAGGTCTTTGTTTTTTATTACTTTTTTTGTCCTTGTGTTCTGTTCAAAGCAGAGCTTATCATAATTGGTACATCTGTGTTGAATGTGAAAAGAGAATGTTTATTTCTACCTCTACAAAAAATAATTATTACCCTATCCTCAGGGTTAACTTACTTTCCCTACTTCTGTTTCGTGAAGAGTGCTAACATTTAAAATATTTTAATTTCTATTAATAATAAATGAACACACTGCCAGAGAAGAGGTCTCTAAAATCATTAGAGGGGCACGTGTCCAGTCTTTCAGGCCTCATACTAACACACAGTGCATGCTGCTTCTTATTGTTGAGAATGTCAAACTTCTTGATGAGTGTCTTTTGGGAAATGGTTCACTCCATTTCAAAGCGTATAGTACAAGGAAAAGTCTTAGGGCAATATTTAAGCAATGAAAGAAACACAGACATTTATGACTTGCTGGGAGGAACTGATTGCCTTTGGCTGTGCCTTGGGAAATCCCCAGGAAACACAGTAAGTTGTGATTACTATTATAAGTTAAAATGATAAAAAGCATGCAGAGGAATTTGTTTTTCTTACAGGTGATATTGCAGTTTATAATCTCAGTATGCATTCAGAGTTCATACCCATCTCCTGTGTTTCTCACTGAAGTACCAGCAGGAGATATATTATTGAAACGAGCAGAAGACTAACTTTCAAGAGAGTCAATTTAAGGGAAAAAAAAGAATATAAAGCTAAATTAATGTAATACAAGTTAAATGTTTCCTATGCCTCAATTAAATGTCTCTCATAAAACTAGTAATGCTTTAAAAACTAATATCAAAATTTGCACTGCAAATTTTTGTTAAAGCATACATCATAAAAGTATTACTATGTGTGTGACCATGGTAAATACAGTGTTAGAAGTAGGTAAAAAAAGGGGGGGCATAAATTTAATGTTTTCAGTACAATTTTACTGTGGTTATTTCCTTACTAGAAATGCAAATGTTTAGACCCAGTAGTATTATTTGAAAGCTGTATGATTTGAATCATCATTACTTTATAGGTTTTCATTTCTAAGTTCCCACCAAGTTTTCTGTTGAGAAAATAAAGAAAGCATCAAACAAATCTCTGATATTTTTTCTTTTATTCATTAAAAAATTATACTTTTTTTTTGCTTTCTGGCAGTTAAGAGAGCTAATAGCAAATCCTATTTATTTTATTGTCTCAAATATACTGTACTAGTTTCTGAAATGCTAAAAGTAGTTACTCAGCTTGATGCTTACTATTTCTGACTACGTAAAGAGAAGCTGGGTACAAAAATGCAGTCTGTTTGAAGGCACTTTCACCTTGCAAGTTCTGTACACTGCCTGGTTTGTTTAATGAGTAAATAAGTCTATCATGGTATGTCATCCAAAGTAACAATAGATCAAGGACATGACTTGGGCAGGTATGATCTAAGAGAGATTTTAAAAAAGATAATATTTGAATATCAAGATAGTTCTAATGGTATATATAGACTTAAAACATTACTCTATGAAGTTCAAATAGAAATTCCTCCAAAAAGCATGAAGGAATATAAGAATCTTGATGTATTTATAATAAATGCCTTGTCATCATTAAAAAATCATATTTTCAACAAAATGGTTACATTAACTTAACCTACTATCTCCTCATATACGTGTTGTGAGAAAGGTCAAACTTTCTTGTTTGCGATTATTCTAAAAGCTGAGCATTTTTCTATAAATTCTAAAATCCTAAATCCATTTTCTTGAACAACTAATTGTTTCTTAAAGTATTTCTTCTACAAAAGAACTTCAACATTTTAAGGATCTAAAATAAGACAACTAAAATTCTGATTTTCTTAAATTTCTTACCTCCTTACTTTCTAATTGCACAATTTTTAATAATTTTATCACTGTTTAATCTCTTATCTGCAATTCTAAGATTACAAACAAACAAACAAAATCCCCTAAGAACTCAAAGTTTTCCCATGACTTGCTGGTAACCAAATCTGACCCGATCTAAATTGTAAAGAAGCTACAAGGGGGGTTTCTCCAAAAAAAAAGAATTCACTTATTAAAAATTGTGTATTTATTATTACATGTTTAAACTTCAGTCACCTTCAAAGTACTCTCCATTTGATGCAATGCACCTAGTGAGATGTTTTTCCACTGCTCAAAACAGTTTTTAAATTTGTCAATATTAATGCCTATTAGTGCTTCTGTTGGTTTTTATTTCACTCCTTCCACATTGGCAAACTGTTTCCCTTTGCAGAATTTTTTCACCTTGGAAGCAAATAAAAGTTGCTCTGGGAAAGATGGGGTGAATAGGGAGGGTGGGCCATGGTGGGTCATGCTGTTTTTGCTAAAAAACTGCTGAACACTCCATGTTGTGTGGACAGGTGCGCTGGTAAATCCCCCATTGTGAAATGGGCAAATGCATTGGAAGAGTCTTCAAAAAAATTCCCTGGAGCCAAATGCAGCCTCTCACAACTATGCCAGCTGGTAACTGATAAAGGTGGGTTCCTAGAACACTCACCAGCAGGGGGAAACCTGTACTACAAGGGACCCACCCTCCAGAAGATAATTCCATTTTTTTGTGTTCTCCCTCATGTTTATAATTTTTATTAAATCACAGTGGAGTTACATTTTTTGCTGCAGAAATATTCATGTCTTCAATTACTCCAGATTTAGACTTAGCTGGGAATGTTATTTTGTAAATTTTGAATAATTCTGGACCCTGAAAAATACTTGGCCCAAGGCTTTTGCATAAAGGTTACTTAAGAATTTTCTTGTATATATATATATATATATATATATATATATATATATATATATATATATATATATATATATATATACAAGATATATATATATATCCATTCCACGTCTGGCACTGTTTTGCTTTTTGGTGTATTTGCCTGGGGCCAGTAAATAAGTTCTGAATTCTTATTCATCATACTTGAGATATTATTTTAGCATTTTCTCACCCCAGCTAGACTGTATATTTTACTTTTCTATCTTTGTACTCTGAACTATGCCTACAATCTGTTTTTACTAAGTGCTTCCAGAGAGTAGGAAGGCATTAATGGGGTTTGCCACATTTTTGTGTGTGTTTTTTTAAAGGTAACTTCATGCTCTGTGACTGCAAGGAATCTGTCACTGCAGAGGTAGTTTTCCATAATGCCAACTTGTGTGGTAGTAGCATTTTTTCCCCCTCTACACCACAGTGATAGTGGAAAACCTAAAAGCCAGCAGTGGTCTCTGCTGTCTGTTGCTCCTCTAGCACTTATATTGGTTGTGTAAGCATCTAATCCACTACATCGCATTCTTTTTTGCTTACCGATAGATAGATGATAGATAGATAGATAGATAGATAGATAGATAGATAGATAGATAGATAGATAGATGATACATAGATAATAGCATTCATTGCTTTTCTTTAACAGATTTCTGTTTTTCATGTTTTCACTGTTCCAGAATCTTCTGTTTATTTCACCTTATTTATAACTAAGATGGTTTATAATGAGAATCACCATGTTCTCATGTTTCATAGGGCAGACACTGTGTGTGGGTCTGATCTCGTATTCACCTTGACCCCAGTCTTAGCATGGGGTAAGTGAGCTGCGGAATTGTGAGAGTCAAAGAACTCAGTCCTAGGCCTGCCATTGCCACATCCTGGCTTTGTAACCACATTCATTTTTTTTTACTTCTCCCACTTCCCTATTTGTGGTAATGGAAAATATTATATGGAGATATCATGTGCTTCAAAGAATTTTGCTATTTCTTATATAGCAACATGTATGAAATAAGCCCATAGTGCTTTATAAATCACTGTAAAATATTAGTTAAATAAGCACAGTGATATCCAAGAGCTATATGGTCTGTGTGAAAGAAAGTCAGGGGTTAAGTAGTTCTCCGCCAGTTTTACTGAGCTTCTGAAATTAGACTGAACACAGGCTTTCTCTTTTATGGAACGTTGGATGAATAAGGTCCACACTTTGATTTGGACCTAATTACTGATAATAGTTGCTCAATTTATACTCCCAGGTTATAGATGGAATTTTTAATCAACTTTTTAGAGAGAATGGGTTAGAAAGAAAATTATGTAGGTAAACTGGAGAATCTAAGCTTAGACGTCATTGCCCCCCTTCGTTTTTAACTGGTTCTCAGTCATTTATGTTAAGCAGTTTTCCTGAGCACGTGATGCTGTCTAACAATGTTCAGTCTTCTTATGGAAACATCTGAATAAAAATTAGTAATATTTACTCTCTACTTGTTCTGAAGCAATCACATATATAGGTTACAAAGTCAGGGTTTATACAGTCACACGAAGTTCATAAAGACTCTGGAAATGTGCTATCTTGGAGTTGGTGTTTCATTGAAAACGATTACTTTATCTGTATTTGATTTTTTTATACTGACACTTGATGGCATTTTTATTTGTAAAAGATTCTACTGAGATGCAGCCTCTTTCAAAGGCAGTTTCACAGTTTTTTTACAAAACTAAACAGACTCATACTATAAAATCCAGCAATTTCCTTCTTTGGTATTTACCCAGATGAGTTGAAAACTTATGTCCACACAGAAAGCAGTACCCAGATGTTTGAAGAAGCTTTACTCATGATTGCCCAAACATGAAGCAACCAAGATGTCCTTCAGAAGGTGAATTGATAAATAAATTGTAGCACATTCATACAATGAAATATTATTCAGTATTAAAAATAAAAGAGGTACCAAGCCATAAAAAGACATGGAGGAACCCTGTATGCATATTACTAAATGAAAGAAGTCAGTCTGCAAAGGCAAAATGTGATTTGGACTCTAGGACATTCTGAAGAAGTCAAAACTATGAGACAGTGAAAAAGATCAGTTGTTAAGGATTTGGGTGAGGGAGAGATCAACACGCAGAGCACGAGAATTTGTAAGACAGTGAAACTACCCTGTACGATACTATAATTTCATGGATACTGGGCGGTCCAAACCCACTGAATGCCACTGGATGATAGTTCATCAGTTGTAACAAATGTACCGCTCTGGTGGGGGATGTTAACAAAGTGAAAGATTGTGCATTTATGGGGAGCAGTGAATATAGGGGAAATTGGTAACTCCCACTCAATTTTCCTGTGAACCTAAAACTGTTCTAAATACTAAAGTCTATTTTAATAAATTCATCAAGCATAAATATATAACTAAATTAAATGACTGATAAGTACGATGAAAAACACAAGTACACAGCAGTCACCTGTGTAAAGCGCCATCAAAAGAAACTAAATTGATACAAAAAATAGGTAACTTGAGAGGAGGAAAGTGATCAGGGAAACAAACCAAATGATGTACGTACACTACCCATCAGGTCTCTTGTTGGCGTGAAGTATCATGCAATAAGCTGCTTGGAGCCAGCTAACACAAAACCTTAAAGCCAAGCCACTCTCCCTGAGAACTTTATGGAGCTACTGTGGGTTTACCCAATGGTACCCTCACTACCCAGTTATCACAGGCAGAAGTTTCAGAAATTCAAACACCAGCTTCCCCCGTCAAGTTATATTAACATGATATATGACTTTCTCGTATTTTACATTTTGGTCCAGTGGTGAGTTTGTTCCTGATTTATTATAGGAATAAATTTGAGCAAATATCTTCCTCTAATTATATATCTAATAAAAATAACTCCTAATATACTACAAGCCTTGGAAATATTCTTTAGTAAACAAGAAAAGTAGTTTGATTTTTAATTTTAATTTTGGTTCAATAATACAGTTTTAAATTAAAAGAATTGAGTTTTGTTTAGTTTTTTTGTTACTTAGACTTGTAGTAAGTCCTTAAAATTCTAAAAAAATAAAAAAACTCAATAAAATTTCTCACAAATAATGATGAATTCTTGATACAAATAATGATTATCTCATTGCAAATAATGGTGACTTTTTAAAATCAAACTTGCACAGTGAATAATGGTTTTGTGCTTAGAGTAGAACCTCTGTATATACATCCTAGTTTAGGATCTTCAAGATTGAGGCAGATCTCTCTGATCTACATTTTGCATGGATTTCTTTCCTTCTGAATAACCCAGATAAGATTTTATTCCATCACAAGGGCAAAACTGGAACAGTGCTTAGGTGTGACCTGCCCTGATTTCTGCCTATGATCTCAAAGTGAGCAACAACAGTGTATTCAAGATTCGGGCTTGCCTTGTTCAATACTTAGGGGTGAATGATTGACCAGTTGTTGATAACAAACTACACTTGATGCTCTATAGTAAGTTTCTGGAATACTGTGCCTTCTTCTAAGTGAAGGTTGCCATCTTTGGTCAAATTTACTAAAAAATATCCATTCAGGGCAAAATATATTTAAACCCAGGCAAATCCCAACAGCACAAAGACAAAAGAATATGCTTCTTCCTAGGTAGCGTTAGAGATACGAACATATTCTTGGACAAAGAAAATTTAAGCAGGTGATTTGCATTTCTTGTTTATCATCCCTCAAAGCAAGCATGCATATATGTTAAGAAGGAACTTAACTTACAAGTTTGATATCGAACTTGCACAGGAAACCAACACCCTAACACTAACATTTTCTATTCTCATTAAAAGGAAAATTCGTTACATGCCAGCAACAGGGATTATTTTGTGGATTCCTCATTTCAATTACATAACTAGCCTTAAACAAAGTGGATGGTTCCTTAACTGATTGTAAATGGAATCTAAAGTTACTTAATTCTAAACAGTTTTCTCATTAGTGAAAATGGGAATCAATAAATAAAAGTCAAAAAATTGTAACTACTTCAGGGACTGCTGTGGGAACTAAATGACATAATGCTATTCATGTGCTAAGCATAACAACTTTAAAGAGTGAATGTTCAATAAATATTAACCTTTTTAAAATATTCTTGTTATTTGTAAATTATATTTATAATGAACTATTGATTTTCACAGAGATCTGTATTTATCTAATATTTTAAAACTTGTTGAGCATGTTGTACTGTGACTTTGTGGCAGAGATCGGTGCCAGGAATAAAAACATACAATTTAAATTACATTATGTTTGCACAGAGCTTTGCCAACTGGAGGGACATAGCAAGTGATCACAATGTGGTTGTTCTAACTTCGGTGCCTATCACACACAATTAATATCCCTATTTAATAACTTTTTATTTCCATTTAATTATGCTGTTTTTCAGTGATTAACTTCTATTGATGCACAGATTAGAGCCATTTTATTGAGGTCATTATTTTTGTTCTACACACTGTTTAGGTTGAAAAAGAAAGAGCAACTAGTACACTGCTCTGTTTAAGACTTTGAGAAAATGTTCACATCAGATCAGGAACTGGTGCAAGGGAACCTACTTTTCAAGGAGGCCACTTCATAAATATCATGTGTTCTACTTTTCACTAACTTTCTTTCAGTCAAATTAAGTGTTCCCATATTTTGCTGTAATTTTTATTTATATATTTTATTTTGGTGTATACATATTTTTCTTAATTTTCTACAAATGTTATTTTAATATATACGTTTGTCACATACAGTAACTCAAAATCATTTACTTAATAAAAACAGCATCTTGAACCATATTTATTTATTTTGGTTTTGTTTTTTCATTTTCTTTGCTCCTTCCTTTACCATTTTTTACTGTTTCTACTGATCAGTTGCTCCAAAAAAAAAATGTGTTTTATTTACAGGGCACAGCTTATGGAAGTGCTCCTGTACCTTCTCGCAGGCAATTATGTGAGTCTCTCAAATTCAGCTCTGTGTTGTAAACATGACTATGTGTTCCTGTGCTGTAGCATGGCATGTGGGTTGAGACCAAATGCCCTGAAGTCAATATGCAATTCCTAGTGCTGTATATTACCTATACCTGTTCGTAGCAGACGGTTCCCTTTGCCTCTTCCTTATCTGTTTGTCATTATCCAGCCCATTTAAGAAAACTGCATTGCGCTGTTGCCCAGCTCACTGAGGCTTCCTTCAATAATGGCTCAAAGTCTGGGGCAAAGATAAAAATCATTCTTATTTCATTTCGTTTTTGTTTAGCAACAATGATACTACTTTCTCTGTTAGTAGAAGCAGTAAGCTTTTCTTAAATCCTAACTTCCTTTACATACTTGTTCAGGGAGCTCTTATATCATATGAAGCTCCGTTTTAGCCACAGTTAATGAGACCTCCTTTCTTGAAAAAGAAAAATCCATTAAAATAAATCTTCTTTCCAGTGAATTTAAAGCACACTTGACTTTCTAACCACCTTAGTTTATTTACAAGTCATAATATTCAGAAAATTTGAAAATAATCTCTATTTTTATATAGAAATCTCAGATTTTACAGCCTTGCTTAGCTATATTGTAAATATATGCACCTTGCCAGATATCCAGATCCTCACATTTTAGCTAGGAGATTTCTGTGACGGCTTGTCTGCTTTAACATGAACTTTTTGTCAATGAGGGATGTATATGTAAATTTAACATGTGGGATCTCCAAAGTGCCATCAGACTTTGAGAACGAGCTATTTTCATTGCCCATTCCATCTATGTCTCTCTTTTTCCCACACCGGCATTCATCGGAAAACCATGGTTGTTTACTTTCATTATAGACTGCTGCAGCAGTACACCACGTGATTGTAATCGTTGGGCCCAGCAATAAATGCCAAACAGAGTCATCTTAATATGAAGTTAAAGGTGTTTCAGGGGTGCAGTTCTGTTTGCATAATGCTTTTTTTCACTGTTGGCAGAAGGAACACATGATTTGGTACATTCACTGAGAAAGATCTGTGAATTGATTTTTTAAAAATGAAGTACTTTGCACCATGATAAAGCTGGCCAAATAACAAACAAAACTATGTACTGTACTAACTTCTTTTTCATAGAAGAATGTTGAAGGTTTAGATTCTTCTGTATAAAGTTGTGGCAAAAAGAACCACTAATGTGAATGAAGGTGCGATTTAGTTATATTAAATATTCCCTTAAAATTAAATAATCAAGAACAGGCCTCAAATTTTCCCTTATTGTCATATCTTTTTATCTTTTTCTCAATTACCTAATTTTCTTCGTGTACTGAAGGTATGACATCTTTTATGTAGGTATTGGTACTGCATTAATTAAGAAAATTGAAACTACAGCAAGAATTTCAATGACATAAAATTATTTTTTCATTTACCTATTTTTAAAGTAAAAAGTTACTGTGCATGTTATATTGCTGGAAATAAAATAACATCTATTATTATTAAAATAGAAAAAATACTGTTTCTAGAACATTTTGGAAATGTGAATTTATTATATGTGTCCTGAAATTATAAGTGGAAATATAAAGGATATAGAAGTATAATCTTCGATTTGGTTTCAGTTTATTTCTCACTTTCATCAGAATCAAAGTGCATAGTATGAGAATAATAGTAGATATTTGAGATTTCAGATTGTTGGTTCTGGTTAAATGAGAGTTAATCTTACTAAAAGGGGGAAAAAATAAAATGATGGATGGTTTCTCTTTGAGGAACTAAAATTGAAATGTATCCTGTGTCTCAATATATAAGACCATAAAATGAATATTACCCTCCTAAACATGTGCACTTGGAAACAGTAAGTTTATAAGACATGAATTTGGAATGCTAATTTCCTTTTGATCAAGTATAAGACTTAGGATCTGTGAATTACATATTAGTTGTGACTTCTTAAGTATTTATAATTGTGGGTCTTATCAAAGCTATGATATTGAAAGAGTGAATTTTGTTTTTATATATATAATAAATTTGTTATATTAAACAAGAGACCTTTTATTTTTATTATATTCTGAATGCCTGAGACATATCTTTATTTTATATCTGCTTTTCATGTGTAACTTCTTTTCATTTTTTATTTAAATTTTTTATTGTTGTTCAAGTAGAGTTCTCCCCATTTTCCTCTCCCCACTCCCCCCACTCTAGCCATCCCCACCTCCTACCCTCGATCCTACCCTCCTTTAGCTTTGCCCGTGTGTCCTTTATACATGTTCCTGAAAACCCTCTCCGCTTTTCCCCCATTATGCCTTCCCACCTCCCCTCTGGTTACTGTCAGTTTGTTCTTAATTTCAATGTCTCTGGTTATATTTTCCTTGCTTGTTTGTTTTGTTGATAAGGTTCCACTAATAGGTGAAATCATATAACATTTGTCCCTCACCACCTGGCTTGTTTCTTAGCAAAATGTTCTCCAGTTCCATCCACACTGTCGCGCAGAGTAGGAGCTCCTTTCTTTCTGCTACGTGGTATTCTGTTGTGTAAATGTACCATAGTTTTTTTATCCACTCATTTACTGACGGGCACTTAAGTGGCTTCCAGCACTTGGCTATCATAAATTGTGCTATGCACTGGGGTGCATAGGATCTTTTGGATTGGTGTTTCAGGGCTCTCAGAGTGTAATCCCAGCAGCAGAATTGCTGAGTCAAAGGCAGTTCCATTTTTAGTTTTCTGAGGAAATTCCATACTGTTTTCCACAGTGACTGCACCAGTCTGCATTCCCACCAACAGTGCACTAGGATTCCCTTTTCTCTGCATCCTCTGCAACACTTGTTTATTGATTTATTTATGATGGCCAATCTGAGGGGTGTGAAGTGCTATCTCATTGTGTTTTTTTTTAAAGATTTTATTTATTTATCTTTAGAGGGGAAGGGAAGGAGAGAGGGAGAGAAATATCAATATGTGGTTGCCTCCTGTGTGTCCCCTGCTGGGAACTGGCCTGCAACCCAGGCATGTGCCCTGACTGGGAATGGAACTGCGATCCTTTAGTTCGCAGGCCCATGCTCAATCCACTGAGCTACACCAGCCAGGGCTCATTGTGGTTTTAATTTGCCTGTCTCTGATAGCTAGTGATACTGAGCATCTTTTGGTATGTCTCTGGGCCCTCTGTATGTCCTCCTTGGAGAAGTGTCTGTTCAAGTCCTTTGCCCATTTTTTAATTGGGTTGTTTGTCTTCCTGGAATAGAGTAGTGAATGCTTTATTCTGTACACAAACATGAAAAGATTGAAATTATATATCTTTATTTGTACCTATTCTATAAAACCAACACTTATGTAGATATCTTACAGTTGATTCCTAATTTTAGCATTTATATTTATGACTGTTGGAAGCAGCGACAAATACTTCCTTGAGGTTACAATTAACCAAAGTTTTACTCCTTTTTCTCTTATACTCAGTATTAAGGACTTCCTTGTTTCATGGCTATCACTTTAAGAGTTTCAAAAATATATCCAATTTAACAATTTTCATTTGGTGGTAACCCAAAACAAAATCTAGTGACACAGAGGGATTGCTTAGATGGTGAGGTAATTTGAAAGGCTATGAATTCACAATAATTTGAAAGGCTGTGAATCTATAATGAAAGGATTCACATCTCCATTTTAGGAAACACTATATGGATTTCAGTTAACAGGCCTAATCAAATATATTTTGTTACTAATAAATTATCAAAGTTAAATTGCAAAAAAATAGTCTTCATTAACTTGTTTTTAGTTTCAGAAAAATACTTGCAGAATAACAATTAACTAACTTGGATAAGGGGGAGTCTTGAAAAGTTATTTGAATGTTAAGAGGACACTTTTATTTAAATGTTAAAATGGTACATCATCTATTCAAATGATATTGACTTTTTAATTTCCTGCTACTTTGTGTTTTAATAATTATATTCAATTTTAGTGAGTGAAGTTCTCTCACATGCTGGAAAGACAAACTTGAATTTTGTATGAATTAATGTGTATGATATTTGAATAAAATTTTGCAAAGATTTGACACCTAAAGTGCTAACTCAATACTTTAAAGTGCAAGAATAATTTTTCATTGGTTATTGTTTTACATTTTGTGATTGAAGTACCATTTTGTTTCAAATTATACAATTATATATTTATAGGAGATATGTGTCTTGTTATTTTTTAACGATATTTTAAAATTTAGTAAATTCAAAACTTAATAAACCATAAGTATATTTTATCTAGAAAAAATGGAAATGTTTTCTAATACATTCCAGAATTCTAATACAATCTGGTTAAAATAGTTAAATGCAGGTGCTTTCATTTTATATTTTATAACATGGATCCCATTATTTCCCAACTTATGAAAAAAAGGAGCTCCCAATGTTTTAAAATATTTCACTCAAATATAATCTCAGGCATACCTCAAAGACAGTGCAGGTTCAGTTCCAGACCACCATAAAGGAGTGACTATCATAATAAAGCAAGTAACATGAATTTTGGGGGTTCTTAATACATATAAAAGTTATATCCACACTATACTATAGTCTATTAAGTTTACAAAGCATAAGGTCTAAATAACACTGTGCATACCTCAATTTAAAATTCTTTATTGCTAACAAGTGTTCAACATCATCAGGGCCTTGAATGAATCATAATCATGTGGTTGTTGGGTGGTCTTGTCTCAGTGTGTTCGGGTGCTTTCTGATCCAGCTGCTGGTTGCCGAAGACTGGAATGGCTGTCCCAATTTCTTACAATAAGGCAACATTGAAATTTTTTCAGTAAATTGACCCTTTTTCAAATGATTTCTCTGTAGCAGGCACTACCATTTGATAATATTTAACCTACAGCAGAACTTCTTTCAAAATTGAAGTCAATACTCTCAAACCTTGCTGCTGCCTTATCAGCTAAATTTACATATTCTAAAGCCTTCGTTGTCATTTAACAATCTTCACAGCATCTTCAACAGGAGTAGATTCTATCTCCACAAACCACTCTCTTTGCTCATCCACAAGACACATCTCATCATCCGTTATAGTTTTATCATGAGATTGCAGTCATTCAGTCACATCTTCAGGATTCACTCTAATTTTAGTTCTCTTGCTATTTCCATTATATCTATAGTTACTTTTTCCACTGATACCTTTTTTTCTTTACTGTTGTTCAAGTACAGTTGTCTCCATTGTCTTAAATGTCTCAAACTCACCTATGTGGATGAGAATCAAGTTCTTTAAAGTTCCTATCAATGTTGATCTCTTGATCTCTTGCCATGAATTGCAAATGTTCTTAGTGTTCTTAAGGTTAATCCTTTCCAGAGGTTTTCCATTTACTTTCCCAGATCCATCAGAGGAATCCTTATCTATGACAGAAATGGCTTTATAAAATGTATTTCTTCAATAATAAAGACTTAAAAGTCAGAACTACTTCTTGATTTATGGGCTGCAAAATGGCTATTTTGTTAGAAGGCATGAAAATAACATTAATCTCATTGTACATCTTCATCAGAGCTGTTAAATGACCAGAGGCATTGTCAATGAGGAGTAATATTTTAGGAAAAATCTTTTTTTTGTTCCTAACTAGTAGGCCTCAACAGGGAGCATAAAACATTCAGTAAACTGTGTTGTAAATAGATATGCTGTGATCCAGGCTTTGTTGTTCTGTTTATGGAGCACAGGTAGAGTAGATGTAGCAGGATTGTTAGGGCCCCCAGGATTTTCAGAATGGTAAATAAGCTTTGGCTTTAACTTAAAATCATCAGACACATTAGCCTCTAACAAGAGAGTCAGCCTGTCCTTTGGAGCTTTGAATCCAGGCGTTGACTTCACTCTAGCTGGGACTTCACTCTAGAAATCCTAAAGCACTTCTTATTCTGATATAAAGCTGTTCTATTACATCAAAAACCTCTTTAGTGTAGTTACCTTCATTTATTATCTTATCTAATTCTTCTGGATAACTTGCTGCAGCTTTTACATCAATACTTCTTGCTTCATCTTGTACTATTATGTTATAAAGATGGCTTCTTTTCTTAAACCTCATGAACCAATCTCTGGTAACTAATCTTTGCTCAGCAGCTTTCTCATGTCTCTCAGTCTTCACAGAATTGAAGAGAGTTAGGGACTGGCTCTGGATTATGTTTTGATTTAAGAGAGAGTTTGTAGCTGTTTTTATCTTCTATCCAGACAATTAAAACTCTCTCCATTTCAGCAATTAGGCTGTTTGGCTTTCTTACTGTTTGTATGTTCATTGAAGTAGCACTTTTAATTTCCTTCAAGAACTTTCCCTTTGCATTCAGAATTTGACTATTTGACACAAGAGACCTAGCTTGGCTTTTCACATGCCTTCCACACTGAGCTGAATTATTTTTTGGTTTTTACTTTTCATTTGGCTCTTCCTTTCACTTGGAAACCTGGAGGCCATTGTAAGCCTATTGATTGACCTTATTTCTGTAGTGTTGTGTCTCAGGGAATAGGAAGGTCTGAGGTGAGGTAGAGAGCTAGAGCAATGGCCAACTGGTAAACATGCAGAATACAAACAACATTTATTGATTGGGATCACCATCTTAGACACCATACTGAATGAGGGAAGATATTCACAACTGATATATCTGAAAAGGGACTAATATCAAAAATATATACAAATTAACACCTGAAACAAACAATTCAACTAAAAAATGGGCTGAACCCATAAGTATATATTTATCCAGAGAAAACATACAGATGGCCAATTCAACAAACAACAAATACTTACAAAAATGTGGAGAAAAGGCAGTCCTCATGCACTATAGTTGGGATTGTAAACTGGTTCAGACACTGTGGAAAACAGTATGGAGATTCAAAAAATTAAAAGTAGAGCTGCTATTCAACCCAGCAATATGACTTTGGGTATTTATCTGAAAAAATAAAAACACTAATTTGGAAAGATATATGCACTCCTATGTTCACTGCAACATTATTTACAGTAGCTAAGGTATGAAAGTAACCTAGGTGTCCATTAATAGATGACTGAAGAAGAAGATGTCATATAGCTACATAGATATACATAGATCTATGTACCTATATGTATGTACATAAGCCAATGTTATTCAGTGACAAATATAGAATATTTGCCATTTGCAACGACATGGATAGACGTAAAGGGTATTATGCTAAGTGAAATAAATCAGACAGAGGATTATTTCTTTGTGTATATGTACCATATATTCTTTATCCAATCAGTTATCAAAGAACACTTCAGGTGTTTCCATATCTTGGCCACCACAAATAATACTGTAATGAAAACAGGAGTGTATAAGAAAAGATGAATTCTGCAATTTGTGACAACATGCATGGACATTGAAATATCATACTAAACAAAATAATTGACATCAAATGTCAAGAACCATATAATTTCACTCATATGTGAAATGACAACAAATGAACAAACAAGAAAAACAAACAAAAACTCCTAGATACAGACAACAGTATCATGGTTACCAGAGGGAAGGGGGATGGGGGAGTAGTAAAGGGCTAAGAGGGTCAAATATATGGTGGAGAAAGAAGATTCGACTTTGGATGATGTACACTCAGTGCAATATACAGATGATGTAAAATAGGGCTGTACACTTGAAACCTATATAATTTTATTAATCAATGTCACCTCAGTAAATTTTAATATAAAAAATCAAAGACAAATATGGTATGATATTACTTATATATGGGTTCAAAAAAAAACAAAACAAATGAATAAACAAAACAAAACAGAAAGAAACCCATTGATACTGAGAGCAAAGTGATGGTTACCTAAGGGAAGAAGGGGATGGGATGGGTGAAAAGAATGAAAAAAGAGCTTTCTCATTGCTAACACAAATGTGATTCTATTTTTTAAAGAGACAACTGTCTTATATGGGCACATTTGTTGCATTCCCAAATAACTGCTATAGTAATACCAAATATCACTGATCACAAATCACCATAACAAATATAGAAAAAGTTTGAGCTATTGCAAGAATTACCAAAAAGTGACACAGAAACACGAAGTAAGCAAATGATGTTGGAAAAAGGAATCCAATTGACTTGCTTGATACCAGGTTGCCAGAAAACATCCATTTGTAAAAAAATGCAATATCTGTGAAGTGCAATAAAGTCAAGTATGATCAAACATGGTGTGCCTATATCTAATCTATAGCTGAGCCATTCTCCAGGTAGTTGAATGTCAACCTAACTGAAATGACTACACATGAAAATAACATAGCCTTCCTTTTCAGAATCAGATAGCAGCTCTCTTTATAACACAAATAAACTGAAATTATATATTTAAATCAGGACTTTAACTTGAAAACATGCACAGTTTTGTTTGATAAACAGTTTGAGGGATTATCCTAAAAATAAAGGGAGATTATTTTTCTACATATGTTTAAAAGATTAAATGTTTCAGTAGGATTTTGCACATTGTACTTCAATCTATCTTTGAAAATATAAAAGTATTCTATGAAATGGCAACCATTTTTATTCCACTTGTCAAAAAATTAATACTATTTTTCAAATATTTTCCCTCTCCTTAGCTTTAAATTACCTCTCTTCGTTTTCTTTTAAGTATTTTATTTATTTATTTTTAAAGAGAGAGGGAGCAATGGAAGAGAGGGCGAGAAACATTAATGTGTAGATGCCTCTCAAGTGCCCCCTACTGGGGACCAAGCATGTGCCCTGACCGGGAATCCAATGAGTGACCTTTAGGTTGGCAGTCCAGTGCTCAATCCACTGAACCACACCAGCCAGGGACCCTCCCTTCATTTTCTATCAAGTTTTTAATTTTCTTTTTAGAACTATTTAAATAGCAATTTTTGTATCCTCACCAGAGGACATGCTTATTGATTTCAGAGAGAGGAAAAGGGAGGGGGAGGGAAAGAGAAAAAGAGAGAGAGAGACAAACATTGATGTGAGAGAGAAACATCAATATATTTCCTCTTATATGCCCACTGACCTATGATCCAATCTGCCACCTAGGTATGTGCCCTGACTGGTATTCAAACCCATGACCTGGTGTGTGCGATAATGCTCCAACCAGCTGAGCCACACCAGTCAAGGCCAAATAGCAACTTTTTAAATCCAAATTGATTTAATTAGCAAGTGGTGATAAGAAACAAATTCAAGAATACAAGAATGATAGAGAAGTTTCCTTTTTTTTAGTCAATAGATTTTATTAATTTCTTTTTTTATTTAAAAGGGTTATTTTTTTACATTTTTATTCAAGTACAGTTGTCTCCATTTTCCCCATACCACTCCCCACACCCAAGCAATCCCCACCTCCCTCCCCTGATCCCATCCTGCCATGGTTTTGTCCATGTGTCCTTTACAATTCTTCCTGAAAACCCTTCACTCTTTTTCCCTCATTATCCCCTCCCACCTTTCCCTCTGGTTACTGTCAGTTAATTCTTAATCTCAATGTCTCTGGTTATATTTTGCTTGCTTGTTTGTCTTATTGATTAGGTTCCACTTAAAGGTGAAATCATATGGTATCTATGTTTCACTGCCTGGCTTATTTCACATACCATAATGCTCTCCAGTCCCATCCATGCTGTCACAAAGGGTAGGAGATTCTTCTTTCTCTCTACTGAGTAGTACTCCATTGTGTAAATGCGCCATAGTTTTTGGATCCATCAATTTACTGATTGTCTGTTGATTTGTTTATGATGGCCATTCTGACTGGTGTGAAGTGGTATCACATTGTGGTTTTAATTTGCCTCTCTCTGATGGATAGTGATGCTGAGCATCTTTTCATATGTGTCTGGGCCCTCCATATGCCCTCCTTGGTGAAGAGTCTGTTCAAGTCCTTTGCCCATTTTTTAATTGGGTTGTTTGTCTTCCTCAAGTAGAGTCGTGTGAGCTCTTTATATATTTTGGATCATATATCATGAAAATCATTGGCCTGTTTTCCCATACAGTTGGTTCTCTTTTCATTTTAATGCTGTTTTTTTTTTAGCCATGTGGAAGCTTTTTATTTTGATGATAGCTCATTTATTTATTCTTTCTTTAATGTTTCTTGCTCCAGGGGATATATCAGTGAAAATATTGCTGTGTGGAATACCTGAGATTTCCCTGCCTATGTTATCCTCTAGGACTTCAATGGTATCACAACTTATATTTAAGTTTTTTATTCACTTTGAATTTATTTTTGTGTATTATGTAAGTCGGTGATCGAGATTCATTTTTTTGCATGTATCTGTCCAGATCTCCTGATACCATTTGTTGAAGAGACTATTTTCACTCCATTTTATGCTTCTGTCCCCTTTGTTGAATACTAATTGACTGTAGAGACTTGGGTTTATTTCTGGGCTCTCTGTTCTGTTCCATTGTTCTATGTGTCTATTCTTATGCCAGTACTAGGCTGTTTTGATTACAGTGGCCTTGTAAAAGTTTGATATCAGGTATTTTGATCCTTCCTACCTTGTTATTCTTTCTCAAAATTGCAGTAGCTATTTAGGGTCATTTATGGTTCCATATAATTTTTTGAAATATTTGTTCTATATCTGTGAAATATGTCACTGGCACTTTAATAGAGATTGTGTTGAATCTATAAATTGCTTTAGGTAGTATGGACATTTTGATGATATTAATTTTTCCAATCCATGAACATAGTACTTTAAATCCCATAGAATACTCTTCCACTGTCTTAATCCTCTTTGCCTTTCCCCCTGCAACTGATCACATGTTATAACAGTAGGCGGGAGCTATGAACACCAATGTTTCTGCTGGAAGAAAGAAACCACTAACAAAGGAACCACCAACAGATAATAAAGGAAGATGGCAAAGGAGTGAGTGGAAGCCACACTAACCTCCTCCTAGGACCAATCTGGAATTACACCTAAACTGTGGAGAAATTACCCAAAACAAACCACTGAACAATAGTGAGAGAGAAGCCTTATAATCTCAGACAGACAGAAGAACCAGCTTCAGCACAACGTGTCCTCACCTGCACAACAGCATACAAGACATGGTGGGTGGATTGACCCTCAGTCAACCAACTGGAGGGAAGGGCCCACCAAAGAAAGACCCAGCAACAATCAAAACCCAAATACATCCAGGGAGCCAACATAAATGGCATCCCAAGAGCAGAAAGTTCAGGAGATCAAGGAGACCTCAACATTAAATCTCACAGGTCTCCTACCATAGAATTTCACACCACTAACTCAGAGAGTCAGAACAGATCAATTTAAAAAGTAGAGGCTAACAAGAGTCTCACAAACAATGAGAAGACAAAGAAACATCCCAAACAAAGGGAAAGGAGGAAGTCTCAGGAAGAATACTAAATGAAGTAGAAGCAAGTCAATTATCAGGTCTTGTGTTCAAAGCAATGGTTATAAGGAAACTCATTGAGCTCACTGAGAATTACCAAAACTACAGGGAAACTATGATGAGCTCACTGTAAACTCTATCAACATGAAAAAGGAAATAGAAACTATCAACAAGGATTAAGAGGAAATGAAGAATGCAATTTCTGAATTGAACAATACAGTAGAAGGAATCAAAAGCAGGCTTGATGAAGCAGAGGATCAAATCAGCGAGCTGGATGACAAGGTAGAGAAGTTTTTATTTACAATAATATTTATCTCAAAGTACTGAGTAATAACTTTAAGATGCTAAGCTATCTCCCTAAGATTTTCAAACTACTTTTTTCACTGTTCCTTCTGATTTATTCCCTTTCCTTTTGTGTTTATCAATTTATTTATTGTCATCTTCCTTTTTGTGTATCTATTATTCCATATAATATCTTTGCAGTACTTATTATCCTATGTTAGATCTAACTTTGATTTTACTTTGCTCCATTCTTTTCTGTGCTTAGAAGCAAGAAAGCAAAACAAACAACTGAACATAGTGAGAGAGAAACTTTCAACATTAGTGAGGACTAATAGAACTATTTGATCACTGTCTTTGAAAGATACCTTCAGAAGCCATACCTGGTAGGGTTGCTTGAACCTTACATGAGTAAAGTAGTGTTTATGGCACTCTGCATGGCTTAGGGAACAAAGAAATAACATGGTGTCTATAAATTCCCAGTTAATGTACATATGTGTCTGGGATTAAAGAAGTTCCATCTTTCAGGAGAGAGATTTTGATCAAAAAGATAATAACAAGGAAAAGTTTTAAATAGCATGATGAAATCATCAATATAACAACTAATAAAAGAGAAGCTAATACAATAGAATGTTAGGAGTAGGAAAGGTACAAAAGGAAAAATAATCTATGTTATAATCATGTGGAAGAGAAATTCTAAATATTGTCTTTTTTTGAGACCAAAGTAATGGTTTTACATGTAATTAATTGAGCTTTCAGTTTTGAGCAGCTCAAAAATAAAAGCTATGCTTCCTTCCAATTAAAGGAAAATATAAAAGGCATTTCCTTTGATATATAAATAATAGCGAATATCATTTTAGTCTGAATATTTTTATATAATGAAAATGTGTTAACCAAATGTAGATGGTCTGATTTTAGCTTGGGATGTAGAAAACTGCAAAGGGCCTTTTTCCCACCCTTATAGTAACAACAAAAAACGTGGAAGAAAAACAAATTCCCAATTTCTCTTGAACCAGCTAAGAAATAAAGTCACAGGGCTAGCAATATGGGATAGCAAGAAAATATCAATATAGGGAGAATTTGTATCCACTTCTATGCTCTATGCTCTTCCATATAGTCCTCACTGGATAGTCACATGAAATTATTGGCAAAACTCCGGAGAAAGTGTCCCTTGAGTGAAAAGTCCAAAGATGAGAATAATAGCTGCTATGGGAAAGACACACAACTCCATCCAAATTCTTCTTCCTATTATCCATACAGAAGAGAAACCTAAAACACTGAGGTAAGAGAAGCACACTGATGAAAACCCATTGTAGCTGGGGGAGGGAGGGAATAGAAACAGGACCCTTTATTCCTGAGACAGGGGTTAAATTATTTTCACTTAAATCACATTAAATTAGCCCTGGCTGCTGTAGCTCAATTGATTGAGTTCAGGCTGTGAACCAAGAGGTTGCCAGTTCAATTCCCTGTCAGGGCACATGCCTGGGTTGCAGGCAGGGTCCCTGGTGCAGGTTCCTAGTACAGGGCACATGAGAGGTAACCACACATTGATGATCCTCTCCCTCTCATTCCCCTTCTCTTTACCTCTCCCTAAAAATGAATAAAATATTTAAAAAATAAAAATAAATTAGATCAAATTATATCTACTACTAAGGGGTTATCAAAATGATTATTACTTACTCTATTCTGGCTTCTATAACAAGAATACTTTAGACTGGGTAGCTTAAATTTATTTCTGACAGCTCTGGAGACTACTGGGAAGTCCAAGATAAGGAACCATTTGATTAGGTGTCTGGTGAGAGCCCAATTCCTGGTTCATGGGTAGCTGGCTTTTCCCTGTGTCCTCACATAGCAGAAGGAGTGAAGGATCTCTCTAGATTTTTTTATAAGGACACTAATGCCATTCATTAAAGCTTTGCCTTCATGACCTAATTATCTTTTGAAGGCCCTGTCTCCAGATGTTATCTCATTAAGGATTAGATTTTAACATATAAATTTTGAGAAAATATAAAAACTAGTTCTATAGCAGTCATATAATAATATACAAGGTCTATCTGGAAAAAGTCCAGCCATTATTAATAAAATGAGAACAGTTTCATGACATGAATGTAACCTGGCAGCCAAGGAGAGTGAACTGGAATGCACATGTGTGAACAATGATGACTTCACTGTACTAATCAGTGGTGATGGTAGACACTATTGAGTGAGAGAGTATACTGTGTAGCTGTTACATTCAAAATGACTGAATATAGCAATGGATCTGCATCATATTTTGTGTGAAGCTTGAACATTCCACCACAGGAACTATTTGGATGATTCAGAAGTCTGCAGTTATGGGCAACTGGTGATACACAGCTTCATCATGGCAACACGCCTGCTCATGCATTTCACCTTGAGCAGAATTTTTTGGTGAAACACTAAATCACCCAGGTGTTTCAGGCCCCTGGCCACCCAGATTTGACACCCTGTGACTGCTGGCTTTTCCTCCAAATTAAAATCACCTTTGAAATGGAAGAGATTTCAGACCTTAGATGAGATTTGGGAAAATATGATGGGGCAGCTGATGGAGATTGGGAGAACTGTGTGAGGTCCTAAAGTGCCTCCTTTGAAGGGAACTGAGGCATCATTGTCCTATGTACAATGTTTCTTGTACCTTTTATCTTCTTCAATAAGTATCTCTATTTTTCATGTTACATCACTAGATAACTTCTGGACAGAGTTCTTATTTGTAGTTTATGCCTCTTACCTCTATACTATTTTTAAAACAGTTTATTTATTTATTTTTAGAGAGGGGGAAGGGAAGGAGAAAGAATGGGAGAGAAACATCAATGTGTGGTTGCCTCTCGTGTGTCCCTACTGGGGACCTGGCCTGCAACCCAGGCATGTGCCCTGACTGCGAATCAAACCTGTGACCCTTTGCTTCACAGGCCCGTGCTCAATCCATTGAGCTACACCAGCCAGGGCTACCTTTATACTATTTTGTATGTGTTACTTTTTGGGTGTATGTAGATATATATTTATATCTCAATACTATTTTATAGTGGGTTTTAAAAATTAATGATATATCAGACTTCTGGCCAAGATGGAGGTGTAGGTAGACACACTGCACCTCCTTGAACAACCAAAATAAGGACAACAACAATTTAGAAACAAAAAACAACCAGAACTGACAGAAAATTAAACTGTATGGAAGTCCAACAACCAAGGAGTTAAAGAAGATATATTCATCCAGACTGGTAGGAGGGGTGGAGTCAGGCAGCTGGAGCAGAAACAAAACAGTGGCTGGCAGACCCTGGGCACACAAGGTGGTGGCTGGCAGGCAAAACTGGGAGTGGGACAGACTGTGCTACCGAGGGCCCCAGCACAGGGAGATAAAGCCTCAAAACACCAACTGAAAACACCTGTGGGGGTTCAGGTTCTGGGAGAAACTCTCAGCCTCACAGGAGAATTCCTTGGAGAGACCCACAGGGTCCTAGAATGTACATAAACCTACCCACAGGAGAATCAGCACCAAAAAGACCCAGTTTACTTGTGGGAAGCTGGGAAAGTGACTGAAATCCAGCAGAGAGCAGAGCAAGTGCCATTGTTCCCTCTCAGACCCCTTCCCCACATACAGCGTCACAACACAGTGACATGGGTTTCCCTGCCCTAGTGAACACCTAATGCTCCAACCCTCACTACAAAATAGGCACGGCAAGAAAAAAAAATGGCCCAAACAAAAGAATAGATCAAAGCTCCAGAACAAATACAACTAAGTGACTAAGCGACAAAGAGGTAGCAACCTATCAGATGCACAGTTCAAAACACTGGTAATCAAGATGCTCACAGAATTGGTTGATTTTGGTTGCAAATTAGATGAAAAAACGAAGGCTACACTAAGTGAAGTAAAGGAAAATGTACAGGGAACCAATAGTGATGGGAAGAAAACTGGGACTCAAATCAACAGTGCAGACCAGAAGGAAGAAAAAAAACATTCAACCAGAACAGAATGAAGAAACAATAATTCAAAATAATGAGGAGAGGTTTAGGAACCTCCAGGACACCTTTAAACTTTCCAACATCCAAATTATAGGGGTACCAGAAGGAGAAGAGGAAGAGCAAAAGTGGAAAACTTATTTGAATGAATAATAAAGGAGAACTTCCCCATTCTGGCAAAGGAAATCAACTTCCAGGAAGTCCAGGAAGATCTGAGAGTCCCAAAGAAGTTGGATCCATGGAAGAACACAGCAAGGCACATCATAATTACATTAGCCAAGATTAAAGATAAGGAAAGAATCTTAAAAGCAGCAAGTCAAAAGGAGAGAGTTACCTACAAAGGAGTTCCCATCAGACTGTCAGCTGATTTCTCGAAGGAGACCTTACAGGCAAGAAGGGGCTGAAGAGAAGTATTCCAAGTCATGAAAGGCAAGGACCTACACCCAAGATTGCTCTATCCAGCAAAGCTTTCATTTAGAATGGTAGGGCAGATAAAGTGCTTCTCAGATAAGGTCAAGTTCAAGGAGTTCATCATCACCAAGCCCTTATTATATGAAATGTTGAAGGGACTTATCTAAGAAAAAGAAGATAAAAAAACATGTACAGTAAAATGACAGCAAACTCAGAATTACTAACAACCACACGTAAAACAAAAACAAACTAAGCAAACAACTAGAACAGGAACAGAACCACAAAAATGGTGATCACATGGAGGGTTATCAACAGGAGAGTGGGAGGGGGAAAGAGGGGGAAAAAATACAGAGAACAAGTAGCATAGATGGTAGGTAGAAAATAGACAGGGGGAGGGTAAGAATCCTATGGGAAATGGAGAAGCCAAAGACTTATAAGTATGACACTAAAGGGGGGATGTGGGTGGGAGAGGGTGTGCAGGATGAAGGAGAGTGAAGGGGGGAAAATGGGACAACTGTAATAGCATATTGAGTAAAATATATTTTAAAAATTAGTGATATATCAAGCCCTTGCACTTAACATAGTACAGAAGAGAGGCAGGAACCAATTCTGTTAAATTCTGAATGGTCCAGTAATTCATTTGCTATTTAATATTTCTGTACCTCAATAACTATAATGTGTATTGTTATATTATTATAGCCCCTTCTTAACCAAAAGTAGCATATTATTAGTGTAATTTAAAACTATTAAAATGTTCAAAATATTTTAACCTAAATACTAATTTTATATTGTGATATGCAATAACTAAATTTTCCATTAATTAAGTAAACTTTGCCTCTCCTGAAATTATTCTGAAGTATGATGACATTTGAAGTTTGAAAGTTGAAATACTAAACTTAATATACAAGAAATATTGTGTGCTACTATTATAGTATAGAATTAAAGGAATGTGATCTTGGTTCCATATTTTCCTTTTAAATAATTAGTGAGCTAAGTAAATGAACTAAGTTACTGTCTTTAAGAATTAAGAATAATAAGAATATTCTCTTAGAATTTTGAAAATTTTTGATGATTAAAAAAACATTTCATCATCAAAGTAGTTAAATTTTTCTGTACTTGCTCATATATATTATTTTATATCTTACTTTTTACATACTAATTAATATGTATTAGCACTCACAAGGTGCTATATTCTGCCTTTTTAAAGTTGACTAATACATGATAAAATCACTAATGATATCTAAATTAAAGTCTAGAGTATTGAAGAAATTATTAGTAATTATATATTATATTAGTTACTAATATATTAGTAATTACTAATATATTAAAGAAATATATTAGTAATTATAGTGTAGCTTTTGTGGTTGGGTCCCATTGATCATTATGGATTTGAAGGGTGAATATAATTTAATCTGTTATGACTTTACTTGAAGGTGCAAATTAGGTTATAGGTTTCCGAGTAGAGAACATGAAAAATTCCCATATGAAATTATAAATCTCCTAGAGATTATCTATTCCAATCCATACATATTACAAATAAATCCTTGAGAGATTAAGTGATTTATCCAAAGTTCAAAGCTTAGTGACCCATTTTTCCTGTTTCTTCTTTCAAGATTCTTTTCTTTCATATTTCTCTCAAGGCATCCTGTCTCCCCCCACCCACCCTAAATGCCATGGGAAATTTTCTTCTTTCAAACTAGGAGTTGATGCCCAAGTAATTCTTGAAGGTTGAATACAAGTGAGTCAGTTGAAGAATGTGAAGAGAACAAGCCCAGGGGGAGGAAGCAGCATGGGTAGAGGCATGGCAGGGGTCACAGCAGTGCTGCTCTGGGTGCTGTGTGCAGCTCCCAGGGCTCAAGGGCCGGGCACTGGTGCAGCTGAGGTATTTCCTTGCAATGTTGGAAAGGGTCAGTTTTTCTATTAGAGGTCAAATTAAATTCACAAGTATTGCTATTTTTTAATGTTTAGTATTTTTTTTCAAAAGACACTAGTTTTTATTAAAATTTGAAGTGTATTTATTTATACAAGATTCTGTTCAAATAAGCAGTTTTAGATTCTCAGATGCCCTGTAAACTATTTTAAGCTCATTTCTCAACTCATTCATGAAATTGGGTAGGTTTTATTTATGAGCTAATCATTATATCAAAGAATTAGAATGATTAGTTCTGAATATGGATCAAATCATTTTTTTGTTGTTTCTTTAAGAGCAAATAGATCAGATACAACGCATTTACCACAAGTCAGGAAATTCTATTTTAAATTTTCCTTTGAGTATTAAATATATTCTTTGGAATCTTCCTTAGAGTATACTAAATATATTACTTGAATCCTCAGGGCAAAAACTGTAATAGCGATGCTACATATAAATATTGGTAAATATTACAGTTTTGATACTTTAAAATACCAGTTAAATAAAATGGATTTATTTCTTGTCACACATATAATCTCTTGGTGTGTGTTTGATATTCTTCAGTCCACTAAGAATCCTGCTGTAAAAAGCCTACATTTGTACTTAAATGGCTCCATGTTGGCCTAAAACACTTCATATATAAAATACATCCCTTAGCCTGTTCAGCTAGAGAAGTGTGACTCCTTTTGCTGACAGCACATACATTTGGTGCATTGCCAAGCACTTAAAAATGAAAATACACCCTATAGAGATACATAATGAAAGATCCTCCAAGAGAAATAAACACCTGAGATTATGAGTGGCTTCTAAACATTAAAATCTATATGAAATAGATATGGGTATGTATGTACAAATTCCTTTAAATTGGAAAAATTAGACAAGACTCTTAAAATGCAACTGTATTAGGCCTCAATGTATTAAATCTAAGAAAAGCAGATATCATCAATCCTAAGTGAAAGGTTTGGTAGTACAAATTTAAAACAAATTTTTAAAAAAATGAAGGGATCAAACATGCAAGTATCCCTTTATGAACAATGCAGGAAATACCTGAATTACCGATCCTTGTGGTAGATATAATTTGTTGTGGGAATGGACACATTAGTTCATTGAAGGCTCGAGCATTTTTTTGGTCTGTATTATTCCATGCTCCTCATGCACCCTTCTTTTGTGGATCTGTGAGCCGCTTTTCCACAGAACATCTACAGAGATAACATACTTAACGCTAGGGTCTGGTGGCCTCAGCATCTGGTTTCCTTAGCAGTACTGATTGAAACTGGAAATCAGTAAAGTGAAATTGATTTTTACACACCTTTCACATGAACCTTGTTTAGATGAATCTTCCATAACTAGTCAACTCAGTCTTGGTCTGTTTTCAAACCTGAGAGACGACAGGTGCTATTCTGAGAGACCAAAAATGCACGGAGCAAGTTTCCTGGGAAACCCCCGCAGGGACTCTCCTTAGTGACCCTTCTTTTTCCCTCTCCACTTCTTGTAGTCTTTGCTAAGTCGCATTTAGAAAATGTTGTAAACATCTGTAAATGGAACTTTTATTTTCTTAATGTCTGGTTTTGCGGGCTTTATAGCATTAGAAAAATTGGGAGACATAAGAAATTTACAGAACCTGCTTGGTTGAGAAACATTATTA
Organism: Carollia perspicillata; assembly: GCA_004027735.1. Classification (NCBI taxonomy): domain Eukaryota; kingdom Metazoa; phylum Chordata; class Mammalia; order Chiroptera; family Phyllostomidae; genus Carollia; species Carollia perspicillata. The sequence goes on from PVKM010008560.1 coordinate 30,403, forward strand.
ATCTCTAGTCAACAGATTGAAGTAAATCCTTATATTAAATTAAGAATCTTTGCCTGTGCTCAGTTCACAACACATACTATGAAATCTGGAATGACACAGAGAAGATTAGCATGGCCCCTGTGCAAGGATGACATGCAAATTCGTGAAGCATTCCTTGTTTTTTATTGAGTTAAAGTTACATGGTAACAGACAAATACTAGAATTGGTGGCATGATCACATTGTAAGTTGTAAAAATGGCAAATCGCTGTATTGTACACCTGAAACTAATATACTAAATATATGATTGTGTTCTAATAAATATGTTAAAAATAATATTCGTGTGAGGTGCCATTTTTGTCTATGAAATATCAATGTCAGTATCTGAAATTAATAAGATATTATTTTAATTAAATTGTTAGCAACTGCTTTTGTTTCAATGTACATGAGAAGGAAGAAAATCATTTCTCATAAATAAATATGCTTTAGAGATTGAGTTTTTTTATAGAAACTTGCTGATCAGAATTTATTTTACATGTTTAGAGGTAGTTCTGACTTTTACAGCTTTGTCTCTTTAAAATGTTTTCTGCAATATATTATATGTTAGAAAGTATTATATACAATCACCTTTTTTGGCTAAGCTTTTATTAACTACTATTATTCATGAGAGTGTATGTCTCTGCCGTCATGTAAAGAAATGGCCAAAATAAGCAAAAACATTAAAAATAATTACAAAAAAATAATGTGGGGGTCAGGATGTCAAGATTATAAGCTTTTAAAAATTATATTATTTTTAATTTCTAAAAAATTAACAATATGATTATTCTTCAAATTATGAGCTATAGAAGGTTTTGTCTGGTCCTCCAGGGGTTAAAAGTTTAGACAGAGTCCTTTCCCTTGTCTTATCATTTTTCGTCTACACTGCATGTTGAGGTCACTGTGGGTAGCCCTATGGGAGGGTTAAGATGGCAAATGCTCAGGGAAAAAGATAAGAAGTGTTTATCTGACTTACCAATACTACAAGAGATACAAAAGTGCTATGTTATTCCTTAATAACTAGTATTCATGGTCTTTAATAAAATTTTCTCATCATGTTGGTTTGTAAATCATCAAGAATGTAGGAAATATACATGAAAAGAGCTATTTAATGGATTGTAGCTTACGTAAACTTATACAAATTGCATTTATACTTCCTGGTAAGATGAGCATATTTTAGGTATGTTCCTTTGAAAAGTCCTAGCAGAGGCTGGTCCTGGGTGGCTGTCAGGAGGGGAGCCGGTGTGTGAGTACTGCTGGGCATCACTCACTCATCAGGCTAAGGGGTTAAAGTTACCTCCTTTCATTTCCTTAACACATCTGAAATATGGTCGTTAGCCTCATGTTTAAATGAAAAATCTAAATTTCTTAGTGAATGAACACCTATATTAGTTTCCTAGGACTATCATAACAAATTATTGAAAGTATGCTTAAAACAACAGAAATTTATTTTCTCATTGTTCTGTAGGTCAGAACCCAGAGAATAAGATGTCAGTAGGGTTTGGCACCTTCTGGAGGCTCAAAGGAGAATCTCTTCCATCCCTATCACCCGGCTGTTAGCAATTCTTGCTTTGTGGACTGTACTCCAACCTCTGCCTTCATTTTCACATTGCCTTCCCTCTGTTTGCCTCTCTGTCATTTCCTTTTCTGTTTCTGATAAGGACATTGGATTTAGAGCCCACTTTAAATCCAAGATGATGTTATCTCATTTCAAGATCATTAACTTAATTACATCTGTAAAGACCCTATTTCCAAATAAGGTCCCATAATGAACTGGGAGTTACCTCTTGGAAATATATTTTGAGGTCGACTATTCAGCCGTTCCAATAACGTGGTGGCAGTCAGAATTCAAATTCTATTCCTCTGACCTTGGAGGACAAGTGCTTTTCATTGTTCTGTACTAGTTCAATAAATATGGCCAAGGTTTCATATTAGGCACAACACATACTCTTAACAAAATGCCTGAAACACAGTCCCTGCTTTTGAAGTGCTTCCACACTAGTGAAATTTAGCTGGCTCTTTAATTTCTAAAAACTAAGTGTCATCTCACTGCGTTTACAGAGATAAAATATATTTTAAGCTGCCTAAAGAAATATATTACTATATACAATATTACCCTGTAAGTATATTTTCTGTCTTGTTTAGAATTTAAAAACGAGCAAAGTGAGAAATTTCAATTAGGTACAATGGCTTTTAATTATTATAAGACATAAATAGCAATTTAATATATCTCATTGTATCAGAAAGTTAAATAGATAAGTTATAAATAAAATTAATTTTAAGGGAATATTGTGTTCAAGGTAAATATAAAATATTAACTCTTAGCAAATAAGCTCCAAGAAAACTATAAATATTTTGAGTATGAAAACTTATTAGAGAGAAAGTTATTTGTCATTATGGTGTTTATTTTGAAGGAGACAATTACTGGATTCTAGGAAATGAAATACTTTCAAATGTTATAATAACAATTACATTTTATGAAGATCATCAACACATATTGAAAAAAAGTTTTCTGATAGTTATTAAAATGTATTTATATTAATACATATTGCGTACAATGAGAAATCTCTAGTTCATTTTTTCTTGTCGATGCTGGCTTTTTCAGTATTTTAGGGAAGAGTGGCTTATAAATGATACTGTGTCACAATTATCCTCTCTCTTCTCTTACATGTTATAGCAGGACTTAGTCAGCCTGCATTTTTACCTACATCACAGTAATTACAGATGACCCCAACTACGTGGGGCTTAGGGGCACTGACCCAACGCAGTCTACATTTTATGCATAACTTTTGACTCAGCTAAAATTTAACTACTGTTGACTGGAAACTTAACCTATAACATAAACAGTCAATTAACAGATATTTTGCATGTTATATGCATTACATAATGTATTCTTTTAATAAAGTATGCTAGAGAATAGAAAATGTTATTAAGAACACTACGAGGAAGAGAAAAATACATTTACAGTACTATACTGTATTTATTGATTCTGTAAGTTTACATCATCTGCTTATAAGATGAATCATCTGTCAGTACCTATATCAATATTGTCTTATAGAAAATACTGCAGATGTTATATGTATTACTAATACTAGACATCAAAAATGAGAAGATAATGTGAAAAGAAATTTGTATTTATAACAGGTATGACAATGTACACACTGCTGACAAAGAAGCAGCAATATGATTGCTTTACGGTAGTTGAATGGAATCTATTGTTTCACAGTGGGAAGGAAAGCTCCAAAAATTTTTCAAATTTTTGTTGAAAAATCTGTGTATAAGTGGGCCTGTACTGTTGTTCAATAGCTTACTTTAAAAGACACTTGAATATGTTTCATATTAGGATAGATATTTTATTAAAAATAAGTCAAGTTAAGAAAACTTTAACTTAATGGCTTTATAGTAACACAAATGAAGATTTGTGCCTGTAAGTACAACACACTCTCAAAGTATTTATATGACAGCATTTCTTTTAAAAATAAAACATTGAAGTAATTCCTCAAATCCTTCATTTGAAATCAGGTTGGAATTTATACAAGTTTTCAACAGACTTTATAGATGGAAGGGTGAAAGTTTCCGTGGAATAAATTCTATACAGATTTTGGAAGAGAAGAAATAGGAGTAGAATGGGAAATGAGGCTTGAAAGATAAGGAAGAAAACAGGTATAGAAAACTGGAAGTCAGAAACTATATCTTCTTCCTTATGTTTATTATTCTGAAGATAAATGATTATACTTTTTATTTTCCTTCCCTATTTATATCCATCTCCTTTCTTTTGTATATCTGCCCTTTTACTTACCTCCTTCTCTCATGCCCTATGCCTTTTCTCTTCATGTGGCATAGTGATTATCAGGTCAAGGTGGAAGACAATATGCATTAACTCAAAGACATTTTGTAATTAATTCCTAGGCTTTTTCTAGGGTTTCTATCCTTGGTTGATTAAAAACAAGTCAGTATAGTCAATTGTTTAATAGATAATACATAGCATTAGTAGAGAAGATTGAAAAATAACAGTAACTTATTTGCTTATTAAAATCCTTATCTGGTGACTATAGAGAAACAGCTATTTTTTTCTGTTTTCTTTTTTCAGTAAGTGAAATCTCTATTGACCGAATTTACTGTTGTTATCTCATTTGTTGATTTATGAAGTATTTTTCACTGTACCTTGGAAATAACCTGGCCCAGGGGAGGTGGAAAATAAGTAAGTTAGTAATTATTGTCATGCATATTCAACTACCAAATAGAAACATAAATAGATTGAGATTGCAGTCAAATGGATATTATCCATTCTCAATGGATGGCCAAAGGTCTGAAGCATTTCAGTATCCTTTAAAAGAAGCAATAATTGAGGTTCTTGAAGAATGATAGAAGACTCTTTCATCTTTTACAAATCCTAAGAATTTTTCACAATGCATCTTACAAAAGGGATCACAAAATTTTACTTGCAATCATACCTTGCTTAGATTATACAGCAGTTTTGAATGTATAATTCACAATGTAATTAACACTTTAAGATAAGCCACTAAAAGGAGTTCCAGACAAGGTGGAGTCAGAGGTAGAACCCTTCGCTTCCTCAAACAACTGAAAGGAAGTATTTATATGACAGCATTTCTTTTAAAAATAAAACATTGAAGTAATTCCTCAAATCCTTCATTTGAAATCAGGTTGGAATTTATACAAGTTTTCAACAGACTTTATAGATGGAAGGGAGAAATGCCAGAAAATCAAACTACATGGAACTCCAAAAACCAAGGAATTAAAGAAAAAGTCAAACAGAACAACCAGGCCTATAAGAACCCCCAGTGAGGCCACAGACTACACAAGTGGGGCTGGCTGAAGAAAACCATAGAGAGGAGGTGGACCATGTGGGCTGGGCTGGCTGAAGGTAGAACTGAGACACAGAGTTGACTGTGGACTACGGTGGTTGCCATGGTGGGAGAAACTGCCAGTCTCACATGAGAGTCTGTTGGAAAGTGGGCTAGAGACAAGTAAGAGAGATGCATTGTTCCCTGTCTGGCCCCTCCTCCACAGGCAGCACCACAATGCAGCAAGGAGGGTTGCCATGCCCAGATGAATACCTAAGGCCCACCCCCTTACAATTTAACAGGTGCACCAAGACAAAGAAATGTGGCCCAAATAAAAGGACAGAGCAAAACTCCAGAAAGAGAGCTAAGTGATGAGGAGATAGCCAACCTGTCTGATGGAGAATTTAAAGCCCTAGTAATTAAAATGCTCACAGAACTGATTGAGCTTGGTTGAAAAATGAAAGAACAAATGAAAAATACCCAAAATGAAATAAAACAAAATATTGTGGGAACCAACAGTGACAGGAAGGAAACCAGGACTCAAAGCAATGATTCAGAAGAAAAGGGAGAAATAAACATCCAACTGGAACAGAATGAAGGAACAAGAATTCAAAAAAGTAAAGAGAGACTTACAAACCTCTGGGACAACCTGAAACATTCCCATATCCAAATTATAGGGATACTAGAAGGAGAAGAACAACAGCAAGAAATTGAAAACTTACTTGAAAAAATAATGAAGGAAAACTTTCCCAATCTGGTGAAGGAAATAGACTTCCAGGAAGTCCAGGAAGATCAGAGAGTCCCAAAGAAGTTGGACCCAAAGAGGAACACACCAAGGCACATCATCATTAAGTTACCCAAGATTAAAGACAGAGAATCCTAAAAGCATCAAGAGGAAGGGAGAGAGTTACTTACAAAAAGGTGCCCATAAGACCGTCAGCTGATTTCTCAAAAGAAAGCTTTCAGGAAAGAAGGGGCTGGAAAGAAGTATTTGAAGTCATCAAAGTCAAGGACCTACATCCAAGATTACTCTATCCAGCAAAGCTTTCATTTAGAATGGAAGGGCAGATAAAGTGCTTCCCAGTTAAAGTCAAGTTAAAGGAGTTCATCATCATGAAGCCATTATTATATAGACTATGAAGGGGACTTATCTAAGAAAAAGAAGATAAAAACTATGAATAGTAAGAATGACAACAAATTCACAACTATCAACAAGTGAATCTAAAAGAAAAGACAAACAATGAAAACAAAAACTAAGCAAACAACTAAAACAGGAACAGAATCAGAGAAATGGACATCACACAGAGGGATTTCAGTGGGGAGGGGGAAGGGAGGAATGGGGGAAAAGGGACAGGTAAGAAGAAGCATAATTAGTAGCCATAAAATAGACAGGGAGAGAGGTAAGAAATGGTATAGGAAACAGAGAACTCAAAGAACTTATATGTGCAACCCATGAACATGAACTAAGGGAGGGAATGCTGGAGGGTTGGGGAATGCAGGGCAAAGGGAGGATAAAGGGAGAAAAATTGGGAAAACTGTAATAGCATAATCAATAAAAAAACACTTAAAAAAGATAAGCCACTAAGATAAATTGATTTTTCCTTGATAGCTTAAAGAATGTAAGAAAATAATTTTGAATAAAAAAGTAAAGTTTACTTAAAATACTGAATAACAGATCTACATATTAATGTCTATATTAACTATCCTTACAAGGCAAATCATTAACATATTATATCTGCAATGTAAATTTACTTTGTAACTAAAATGTCTGGAATTTTACCATAATAGTAAAAGAATACTATAGGTAAATTATGCATACTTTATTCTCTTTGTGAGATTACCAGCTACATGGTTAATGCTCATGTAATTTATTAAAATTATGTTATTAATTTCCAATGAGAAAACAAAATACAGAAATCATTATTCCACATTTGGAATTGAGACATTATATTTTTGACCACTAAGTTATATTTAAATAGTCCAAAATAAAATTTAGTTTTGTCAGATACTATTAGAGACAGTAAAATCGAATAGCGTTTTCTTCTACATCTTCATTTCAATTGCTGTGACTTAATTCAATTTTGGTTTTTTGATGTAGCAAAAAAGTAACAGAATATGCAATAGTTAATCCAATCCTTTAAAATGATACATTTGAAAATAATTATATACTGAAATATTATGTTTCCTATGTTATATAGAATTATACTTACTATAAGAATTAAAAATTATGTTATATATGATATATAACTATATTCTAAAATATATAATAATATATAATATATAATTTCTAAATAATTATATACTAAAATATTTGTTAGGATAAGTAGCTATTTTTACTTATTGAAATGATAGGACTGGGCTTGTATAATTCCCAATTGCACAATATTTATTTCTACAGAAAGGAAATTGAGTCATAGAGAAGTCAACTAATTTACCAACGTCACATAGCCAATTATTCCTGGAGCCAGCATTTGTTGTACCCATTCAGTTTGTCTAAGTCAAGTATATGTCAACAGTATGAAAAATAAAGGTAAAGGTTACTTTGGTTTAAAAAAAAATTAACCTGAGGTGGCAGGAAAAACTCCCAGTCTCACAGGAGAACCCACTGGAGAGATCCACAGAGTCCTGGAATGTACACAAACCCATCCACCTGGGAACCAGAAGAGCCCAATTCACTTGTGGGTAGTGGGGGTAATGACTGAAGCAGGGTGAGTGACAACAGGCAGCATAGAGATAGCCAACCTATCAGATACAGAGTTCAAAGCACTGGTAATCAGGATGCTCACAGAAATGATTGAGTGTGGTCACAGAATAAAGGAAGAAGTGAAGGCTATACAAAGTGAAATAAAGAAAAACATACAGGGAACCAACAGGGAAAGGAAGGAAACCAGGACTCATCGACAAGTTGGAATAGAAGGAAAATAAACATGCAAACAGAACAGAATGAAGAAAGAAGAATTCAAAAAAATAAAAAGGGCTTAGGAACCTCTGGGACAACTTTAAACATTCTAACATCTGAATCATAGAGATGCTAGAAGGAGAAGAGGAAAACCAAGAAACTGAAAAATTATTTGAAAAAATAATGGAAAAAACCTTCCCCAATCTGGGAAAGGAAATACACATGCAAGTATAGGAAGGTCAGAGAGTCCCAAAGAACTTAGACCAAAGGAGGAACACACCAAGATACATCATAATTACCTTACCCAAGGTTAAAAATAAGGAGATAATCTTAAAAGCAACGGGTCAAAAGGAGAGAGTTACCTACAAAGGAGTTCCCATAAGGCTATCAGCTGATTTCTCAAAAGAAACCTTGCAGGCAAGAAGGGGCTGGAAAGAAATATTTGAAGTCATGAAAAGTAAGGACTTACATCCAAGATTACTCTATCCAGCAAAGCTTTCATTTAGAATGGAAGGGCAGATAAAGTGCTTCCCAGTTAAAGTCAAGTTAAAGGAGTTAATCATCACCCACCCCTTATTATATGAAGTGTTAAAGGGACTTATCCAAGAAAAAGAAGATCAAAATTATGAACAGTAAAAATCACAACAAACTCACAACCATCAAAAACTAAATCTAAACATACAAAAACAAAAACAAAAACAAAAAAAAAACAAG